>JAVQKI010243170.1:0-24306 GCA_036025975.1 Nematalosa erebi
CCCCCCCCCCCCCCCCCCCCCCCCCCTTGGCAAATCGGGTCTGTGTCTGTATTGCTCCCTCTCCGTTTCTGACACGCAACCCAAATGCCATGCAAGAGGACAGCCGCTCACCCACCTGTGAGAACAATGGCGCTTTGAAAAGCCCTGTCCTCGCCGCTGCTTTGGATCAAAGGATACAGCTGGACTGGGTATGGCAGAGCAGAGGAATACACGCAACATGACCAAGCTAAAGCAATCTGATCAGTCCACCATCAGGCCTTGCTGCCCACCTTTGTCTATTTGATATGTCTATTTGCACCAAATTATATCAGAGTATTATTTGTAAAATAAATAAATAAATTAATCAATTAATTAATTAAACTCTATGAAAATAATGTTACAAAATTTGAAAATGGCTATTTGATTCAATATTTTTTCCATCAAGTTTTTTCTCTGCGCCTTGTTATAATTCTCAATTCACAAACTGTTGCCTCACAGGTTCAACATGCAGGTTTTACAAGGACAGATCCACAAAAAATGCCAGTGTTTCCTAATACTTCTGGCCATGTCCCAGACATTCCATCAGAAACTCCTCATAATGGTGTGTGTGGGAGCAACTTCATGAAAAGGGGTTAAGTTTGGAGGAGGGAGAGAAAGAGAGAGAGAGAGAGAGAGACCCACTATACAACTGTATAAATAATTGAGTCGGCAAGAGTTTCAGGTGGAGCCTATCATGGCCAGAAGCCATAAAGTCTTGACTTAATCCAGCAGGCTGGAATTTCAGGATCGTTCAGTCAGCAAAGAATGACATCACCGCACACAAATAATAATAAATAAAGAAGGCTCCTCTCAATGCACCCAGGAACTTCTGCATCAATAATCTCCCACAAATGGGATGACATCATTCATCCGGTCAGCAGCAGATGCCGTATGTTGACATGTATGATGTTTACCATCTGCACATTAAATTACGCCATTGGCAAAGCCTAAAAAGCAGATGTCCAGTCCTGTCAAATGCATGGCAAGTTGTATCACTGAAGCCACCTTGGTGTTCTCAACCGCTATACACAATATACTTACAACCATGTACTATACTAATAGCCCAAACACTGGATTTACACCAAATCCAATGTTTCTAATCACATTGATTGAAACTTTGCTTTTTAAAGTTGTATTACATTTTGTTTGCTGAATTGTCACCTCTCTGTCTCTGTGGTAATCACTGATTGATTCAGGCTCAGGAGGGTATTACTGAAGAGATCTGTGGGATAAAGGCTCGGCGTGATGAGCAAAACAGGAGAGCGCAGCACAGGTGGGGGAGCGTCCTCCTTGAGTGCTCCCATCGCCATGGTAACAAAACAGAGTCAGCCACACGCTTAAGTGGCTTTGAGAGGAGGCCTTGAGAGGGCATATCTTGTCTGTTTAATGAAGCCCAACAGTGAAAAACCACCCAGACACAAAAGCCAGACAGAATACATACATAACCCCTGATAAAGCAATATTCCAACTGGAGTTTAACTGCAGAGCAAAGGCTAACAAAGCTGTTAACCTAGCCAGGATGGGATGCCCAGGTAGTCCAGGACAGGGTAGGATCTTACAAGACACAAAAGCTACAAATGGCAGTGGCAGTAGCAGTCTGTGTGAATTAGCACAGAGCTGTGAGAGATGAGCATAGAATGTCTGCGAAGGTTGTGGCCACTGCAATTTAAGTACAGGACAAACCTTTTCTTTAGAGGCTTATCAAATCTTTCTGGTTACCAAGGAGATGCCCTTCACACATTCACAATGAAAAATGTTTTCGAGACGTTTAAATTCAACTTCATTTTATTCCACTTCTAAGCATTCACCAACATGCTTTGGGTCAGTTAATCGGCTACTGTGCCATCAAAGCCCAAATAAGACTTTGGGACAAACTGCGACAGGGAGACAAATATCACAAGAATACAAACAACTGTTTAAAAAAATATATAAGCTAAAAAGTTAAAGTAGCAGTTTGCGCTCTGTCACTACTCACCTGTCTTAAAGAGGGTGTTTAGGGAAGACGTTAGGCCTCCTGTCTGAAAAAGGGTTGTCCAGGGAAGCAAAGAACAGAAGACCCGCAGAGGAGAGTTGCAGCTACCTGGCACAGCCAACTGAATAACTGAGTGTGTGACAGTGTGTGTGTGTGTGTGTGAGACTCAGCGCTAGGATGTGCAGGAGGAGGGGGAGCTCGAACTGTTAAGGAGGAGTGTGTGTGTGTGTGTGTGTGTATGTGTGTGCGCGCAGTTGAGTGAAGTGGTGCCGCCATTCTCGGTTGCCCTGGAGACTGATGCTTTTTCAAAGAAAGTGGCCAATGACAAACGGCGACAATTGTGCATAGACAAAAAAGTCACATGACTGCCAGGCTGCTGTTCGCACGGCGGAAAATAAAGAGAGGAGGGGTCTGGGTCTGGGAGTGTGTTTGCATGGGATGGGGTGGGGATGGTGGGGGTATGTGTGTGTAAGGGTAGGGAGACTAAGATACAAAAGAACCCTGCAGCCTGCCACGCCGACCCATACCCCCTACCCTATTGTCGAGGTTATTTATGCCCCTGGGCCCCTTGCCTTGGAGAGGCTATCAGCTCTAACCCAGGCCTGGAGGAGGCCCTGAATCTCCCTTACCATTCCAACACACAGACACACACACACACACACACACACACACACACAACCTCCTAACAATTGTTTTTATTCCCTGCGTCAATCTTCAGGTTATGGTCTTTCCAAGCCAAACATTTTTAAACCAAGTGCCTCTGATTCACAAGACAAGGAAAAGAAAATTCTCTCTTCACTTTCAGATATAGATTTCTAAATTAGATAAAGCTGGGTCACCCGGGACAAGTCATCGCCCAGGTTACCCGTAATTGATGCAATGCAAGGGAAATCAGACAGGACAGAAAGAAGCTAATCACTGCAAGGAAACACAGACATACATCTGATTGCACTTAAATATCATAAGTACTGGAAAAAGAGAGGTATATTTACAGCGCAAAATTGGTCATAATGACCTATTTTCATTCACACTAAATGAGTAGCCCTCTTGAGTTCCACGACGGCCTCTCATTCAGAAAACCATTTGGCATGTGGAAAATGACCCCATTCTTGCTCGACTCTACTGCCTGTGACAGGATTGCGGATTACCCTTTGTCCAATTATAGCAAAAGGGATCCTTCAGTCTCTCCGTCATGGGCTTGGACAGGCATGACAGCCCCCAAACAGCCATGGCTGATTCATCCAGAGAAAATGACATGATGGGAGAGGAAGAGGAAAATAAGCCCCTCTCTGATGATGATTTCGCCAACTCCATTTCGTTGTCAGTAGCCATGAAATTAGGTCACCATTAGCCCCTTCAAACAGGAGCCATTCTGAATGTGCCTTGCGTGCTGTCTTGTCTTAAAATAAACACGGTCTGTGATGAGACAGGTCATGAAACGCTGGGACATGGTAGGCAGAGAATGCTAGTGAAAAGGAGAAGACACTGAGGGCACAGATGGCTGCCATGGGTCAGGCAGAGACTGAAGTGGATGGGGTGGGATTGGGGTGAGGGTGAGGGTGTTGGGGGATGTGATGCTCCAAGATCACCTTCATTTCCTCACAGCTTTTATTTACCAAATACACCTACACACCTTCTATTTTTTTTCTTTGTAATGTGTCTGATGTGTCTATAATTAGTTTTTATTTTCAAACCTCTCCAACCTGAGAGAATTTCAACAATTCAACAAGTTCTTCCTCATTTGCAATGTACCAGTGCCACAGTTACAAACCCACAGTAACAACTAGGCATGATTGTTGTACTACAACACATTTGGCCAACTTCACTGAGTTTGTCATTGTCCTAACAATCTGATTGATGTTATTCAGCACCAGCAGATCATGGGATCTTAGCTGAACACTGGTGAGACAGGCCATGAGTCAGTGATTGTATGGGCAATGATGGAACAAGTGGAACGAAGCAAAGAGAAGACTAAAAGATGGGATGGGTAGTGAGAGATAGTCTGTCTCTGTGTGTGTATGTGTGTGTGTGTGTGTGTTGGTGCTGTGGAGTCATGCATAATAGTGTGTACATTCCATCAGCCTGTGGGACCAGTGCCAGAGGCAGCTTTGTCCACACTGGCTGGAATAACCTTATGGCTGAACTCATGTGTGTGAATGTGCATGTGTGCGTGTATCTTTGTATGTGTGTGTGTGGTTTGGAGGTTGCGTGTTGCACTCCTTACCATAAGGTGAGATCAACAGCAGAGGAGAGCATATGTTACAAAACTAAAATAATGTGATCAACCTAACAAAACACTGGCGCATAGCATGTGCTTTTGTGCGTCCATGTGTTTCCGCAAATCCCTTCTGAATGGTTGTCTGGTTTCATGAGCGTATAAAAAAAGTGTGTGTGTGTGTGTGTGTGTGTGTCTCAGTTACTGAATGTGTTTCTATCTACTCACCAGAGAAAGGTGGATATTCAGTGTACTATAACTGTATGTAAATGAGTGTGTGTGTGTGTGTGTGTGTGTGTGTACGCGGATGTACGTATGAGCGCACATGTGAGTCTAAGTGTCTGTGAATGAGAAGTGCTATCTCCAGCTGGTACACAAGTCTTTTTGTTTTCATCAAGCAGCTGGGCAGATGACTCAGAGCCAGAGGAGCGGGAGGAAGAGTGGGAGTGGGCTTGGCGATGGGATTCGATACACATACTTCTTACAACACGACAAAATATCTAGAACTAATGCACTCCATGAGAAAATAACTGAGAGTTCAACCATAAATCCAATAATTTCAATAATTTCTAAACTGTCAGAAGCTTTACAGCAGACCTTTTGAACATGTCTTTAGATATGCCTTTATTTTGCAAATCATGTCAGATCTGTCTTTAAAAGTTCAGTATCTAAAATTCAAGCCGCTTGGTTCCTAAGTGACATCAGCAGCACAGCAGAAGCAGAGCAGAGCAGTGGACTGTGGAACTAGCAGATGCAACGCTGGCAGAGGGGACCTTCAGCTATGCTTCCCAAAAATTGGTATAATGACTGTCTCAACAATTCCCTGGGGAGAGGGGCGGTGGAATTCTCAAGATGATGGTGTAACAGCCTAGTCTAAATTCATGTCTTCAAGCATCTCACACACAAACACTGACTGTGTGTGTGTGTGTGCGCGCGGGTTCGAGAGAGAACCTACTATATGCAACAATGTGCATGTGAAACAATTATTACATGCATACTTGTGACAACGAGGTTGAAAGAGCACACACTCCTTTGGTTAACTAATTATGTGGACAACAAACAAAGGACACATGGATCAATTACTTTGCCTCAACATCTGCTTACAGCACTTGACACTGACAGAATACATTCACTTCTAGAAGTCATAGACAGATCTAGTATGCACAGAGACACTTTGTTAAAATAAAGATGAATGGGTCCGTTAATTGAAATTACATGTGTTATGCTGCTTTCTTATTATAAAAACATTATTAGCAGCCAAGTCCCGTCGTAACTGCGTCTGATGGTTGCATGCAACATTACAATGTATGAAATGCAGATACACAGGATGGCTAAACGAGAGCTACGTAGCAGCAGCAGGTGCAGTTGATGCAGCTAGATACCCAAACTAAAACCCATCGTATTTTGTATTAAGCTACCAAAATAAGGTAAAAGACAAAAGTCACTAACGTTCAAGTACAGACAACTTCGCACAACGAGCTAGCAAGCTAAATAGCTCAGCAAGGATCCAAATCTCTTTACCATGTAGATTTTACTTGCGCCTTCCATAACAAACTGTGATAATCTCAGCTGTATTGATGTAATTAAATATTATTTTTAAATCGCTCACCTGATCAAACCCCAATACGCCGCCAACAACTTGGCGAAAGTTGTTCTAGTCTCTGTTACTTCAGCCACTTGCAGATAGGATGAGCTACCAAACCCAAGAGCAGGGCATTAGTCTCTCTGGAATGAAAGCGCTGTTGTCACTACTGACATCTTAAAGGGAAATGTGCAGGGTCATTCTTGCGCCAAAGTGTCGGGCGATAGTGCACGTGTATTGTAAGCATTATTCCGAAGATGTTGACTGTTTTGCGCGAAATACTTAAGTCTGCAGGGGGTTTTCGTGCGTAAAGCAACAGTTTAAAAAATATAGAAAGAATAAAAAAACGTTTTTCCGTGTGTAACCGTCTTGGAGACGCCCAGAAAAACGTTGTTGTGCTACGTGCTCATGGCAACCATGACAATCATGCCACACACGTTAAAGTCGGTTATGCTCAAGAGCAGATGAAATTCATTTTGTTTAATAGAGAAGCAACTTTTCTTACGTGAAGCCAAATAGTTGTTTGGCTGTTCTGTAACACTAACAGGCTTACAGTATGGCTTGGCAATTCTGTGATTGAGCGGCCTTAGAACCACTGAGTTCATGCTGAACTGAGTTTTTCTTATTGAACAGAATTAATTTAAAAATTGGCACTCATCTACAATGGCAGGCAAATTATACTTTTTAAAGGTTGAACTGAGTTTGGGGCTGACTGACACACACGCACACATACAAACACCTTTAAAACCTAATTTAAACATACTGCCTGATATAGAAGTTATAAGGAATGCCTTGAAAGCATCTGGATAAATACATTTTGGGGTTAGGTGCCTGTCTACAACCTGTCCTCTGTGATTAACAACTTGTGATGGTGACCTTTGTTTGTTTTCCTTTCTTGGCTTCCTCTATTGAGTGGGGGTTGGATGGAACGTAGGGCAGGGCAGATGTGGAAAGTGGAGGCTTCAAAATGGCTTGGAGTGTTAGATTGTGTTTGTCTTTCATCTGTCTGCTGTGGATTCCTGTCCTCCTCACTACTCTGCTCCCAACACAGGATCGGGCTTGCTGAAGAATTTGGCGGCCTCAGTCGCTCACCTGCCATTAAACAGACCACGTGAGGTTGTACGGTCTCCGAGTAGCAACTGTCAAAACAGGCCTATCAGCACCTTTACAGAAGGATACAGGTGAGTATCTGATTATACCCCGAGAAGTCTTTACATTGTTGTTCTTGATGGTAAATTACCAACTTTGCAATTCTTCATATTGCAGTGAATTCCTTCAGGAACTGTTAATAACAATGCAGGTACTGTTGAACAGTATTTAAGGTACATCAGATTTTGGTAGAGGTGGTTGATTATTTCAACTAAATACAAAGTTGAGGCATGTTGTATACCCACAGCACAGCAGTGTATACCGGACCAACACACAAAAGCTGTTTCAAAACAGTGACACCTAGTGGCGCAAGCATGTAAACATAGTATGATTTCTTTATATACTTACATGGTCCAATTCAAATCAAATTTGCCCTCTCCTAAAACATACATGTTTACATATTAAATATAGCCCAGCTAATGCAACAGTAAATAGTGCTAAAAAAAGCATCTGTGGTCTTGCGCAAACATTACACACCTTCTCCTAGTGACACCTTTCAGCTTAACACCGCAGACCACAGAGAAACCACATTTAAATCTGATAAACTACATGCGTGCACTTACCCAGGAACCAGAACTAAACAAGACCAAAAAAGTACAAACCAAGTAGTCGTAGTTGTAGCTTAAAAATACATATATTTTATCATGTTTTCCCCTCCAAAAAATAAAACAAAATGAAACTGAAAATAATTTACTGTACAATTACATTCATTAGTCCCACAAAAATCTAACAGATAACAAAAACCCACCACAAAAATAAACTTGTGACACAAACAGCAAACACAGGGATAACTCCATACAGAAGTTGCTTAATGGAACATCCGGGTCTGCTTTTTGTTGTTGTTGTTGTTATTTGTTTTTCAAAAATGTCACTGTGCAACAATCGCTGCATCTATCAATCTGAACGCCCTCATAGCAATCATGGTCATTGCAAAATGATGCTTTTGGATGATATACCATGAGTGGTAAATGGCTGTCGGGTTCATTTGGGCTGAGTGCTGGCTCTCCTGGGCAGGAGTGGGTAGTGATTCGATAGTCTCTGGAGAGCAGCTCTGGCAGTCCGGGGTCGAGCCAGGGCGGGTCTGTCTGTTAACTTGGAGGCAATGACTGGCTGCTGGTGCTCAATGTTGTTGGACAGGGCATATGGTCCTACAGCCCCTACACTGTAAGGTAAAGAGAATGTTGGTCTTTAGAATGGTTGGCCCAGCTTATGATGGTCACCAGCTGAAGCTATGTTTTCGCAAGAGTCTTGCTGATTTAGCTGGTTGGACCAGTTTAGGCTGGTCATTTTAGCTGGAGGTTGACTTGACAATCCAGCAATGTCCAGTTTTGTGGCTGGTCAAACCAGCATGACCATCTTAAACCACCAACGTAAACTTGACAGGCTGGTCACCAGCATGACTATCATAAACCAGCACACTTGCATTTGACTAGCTTGTCAAACCAACATGACCAGCTTTCCAAGATGGTCGCAACAGCAAGTCTAAGTAGTGGCCCTACCAGCAAGAGCTGATAAAAAATAACAGCCAAGACCAGCCAAATCAGCTAAAAAACAGCCACTGAACACCAGCCACTGAACTAGGCTGTTTTTTTCAGCAGGGCTGTCATTGAAACTAAACAGGAAAAGCTGGACAAGTACAGTAGTTGATAAATGTTGTTCTTCAACTAAATCTAGTGAAAAGAAAAAAATGTTAAGCCAGTTTGTAACACATGAAAACTTTGCATATCACTTTTCTAGCCCATCTCCTAACCCTCTGCAGCACTGTAAAAGCCTCTCTTTGAACATTACAAGGGGCATTCCTCAGTTCCTTGTGAATTTCAGTCTATAATCTTTCAGCGCTAGTAGACCTACCAGAGTATACCTACCAAGTCCTATTTGGCTATCATTTGCATACTATGTTAAGGCCAATAGGGGACTTGAATGAAGCCGACATACCATGGCTCTCTGTGTCCTGGCAACACAGGACTGGAGGCTGGCCTGCAGGCCCCAATGGTGCGTGTGTCTGTCAGAATGCGCCTCCGAACTCCCTCCTCTTCCCAAGGATCTGGTCCTGCCTCAGGGCCTAAGTCCTCACCCAGCGGAGTGGGCCTGGGGCCCTTGGGTGGCTGGGGCAGGATGGGTTTGAGTCTGCGGATGCGTGCGTCTGGCAGCCTTCTGCCAGTAGAGGGAGGCGGGAGAGGGGGCACAGGGGGCAGAGGGGGCGATGGAGTCAAACTGAGCTCTGATGGGAGGGACTGTCTGAAGCCATCATCATGAGACATGGCTTCTCGTTCTGACAGGTCTGAGGACAGAAAGGACCAACATGCACTTACAATAAATTCACATACTGTACATTCATACATCATTGGTTCACTATTTGAGTAAATCTTACTGGCTGTTGTCTGCTCACACTTTCTATTTATAGCATGCCATTAAAATACAGATGTATTCTGTATACTTTCCTGTCTGAATTGCACAATTTGGCAAATACATACAGTTTTTTTTATGATTCTGGAAAAAAAGAAACAACAACAACAAGAGACAAAGACTGAAGCTGAAAGTGTTGCTCTTGTTTCTGTCAGACAAGCTGTCAGGGTACTGGTTGGCCTCAAGCATGCAATAGAACATCCTCAATTTGACAGGGGAGAAGCTGCTCCTGTTTTCTCTGAACAAATAAAGTGCCTGGCTTTCCCCATACAGTGCACTCATTCAAATATCCTGCTTTATTCACATTTCCTCCACTCCTCTGTCCCTGATAATACACACCCATGTGATACAAGCTTTATGACACATGCTATAGATTACGGTAGCAATATGTAAATTATACAATCCTGTGCCTTGTGACAGTGACAGTGGGAAAGTCTTTATCCTCAGAGATCAACTTGTCATAACACAAGATCAAAAGGTCAAATGCCATATTCTCTGCAATAACGTTTTCAGTTCCCTCTGAGCAATTTAAGCTGTCCGCAAACTTGATTGGCAATAAATAAAATGATTCATTTACAACTGCAGCTGAGAGCCATAAGAATGAATATCCTTGTTGTGTTTGCACTGACCCTGCATGAATTTTTATGAACAATGTCTGAACTCAGAGGTATTTGGCTGACTCACCTGAGGAGAGAGATAAGAAAGAGGAGTCAGGTGAGTCCATGCTGCTCAAGTGTTTATCGTTTATTTTCTCTCCACCTTTTCTACTCTGCTCCAAC
Organism: Nematalosa erebi; assembly: GCA_036025975.1. Classification (NCBI taxonomy): domain Eukaryota; kingdom Metazoa; phylum Chordata; class Actinopteri; order Clupeiformes; family Clupeidae; genus Nematalosa; species Nematalosa erebi. Next base: position 10,122 of record JAVQKI010243170.1, read on the forward strand.
TCCAACTCCTCTTCTTGATCACTGGTTAGACTGTGGCCTGTCACCTCGTCGTCATCATCCTCACTGTGGAGTATGGCCATCACCTGTGGCTGACGATCCTTCTCAATGGCAAGCAGCCGTCTGACACACACACACACACACACACACACACACACACACACACACACACACACACACACACACAGAATTCAGAAAATGCATAGCAAATGCATTTTAGACTCTGTGTAAAAACGTCAGTTAGAAATTACTTGTTATGCTCTTTTCTCCAGCCACGCAGCTCTGCAAACACGTCACTGCGGTTTCGCTCATCCGAGTCCTCATAGGTGTCGTACGTGTGTTCTGGGACATGGCTTGGCAGCAGGTAGGAGTTGGGAGGGAAGGTAGGGGCTTGGGCTTGGGCCTGGAGAGTCATGAGAAGGGCATGTGGAGAAAATAAGTACAAACCCAAATACAGCTGAAGAGAATGGGGGTCAAGTTTGACCGCTTGTTTTTTTTTTGCAGTGACAGCACTCAGTGAACTTGAGCTATGGATTGATTAACGCTGGATTTTCTTCTTTAAATTGTGCACACACATTTTAAAGGATTACACTTTTGTGTTTATGCAGTGAAATATTAATAATGATAAAAAACACCTGATCCTTGATGCAAGTCACTTCCAACTTAGGGGAATCCCTTTAGAGAAATTCAGTTTGAATGGTGGTTGGTGCCTTGTTTAGTGCTTGGTAAATCTGAAACAGACCACCTTAGAACACCTCACAAAGGCAGCAAGCACAGCAACCATGGAGATTCAAGCACAAAGGAGCAACAATATTTTGGTGCATGCCTAGGTTCTGCATATTACTTTGGAGCAAAGTCAACCACTGAAACAAACCCTTTATGGACATGCACTCTCATCAGAAAGTGCCAAAGTCATGTCTGGCCCTGCAGGACCACCCCACCACATTGAGAAAACAGCTGTGCTCTGACAGAGACAGCTTTAAGCTTGCTGCATAACTCTGTTAAGCAATTTCCCTCTTTTACAAGCACTGCAGTTATGAACTCCACCCAAAGTTAATAACTTTTTCAAAGATGTTGCCATCTCCACAGCTGATATAAACTTTCTCAACGCAGGCATGTGTGGGTTCAGCTTGACATTGAAAAATAATCATCTCACCTTGGCCCTCTGTCTGCAAGCTCTAAGGGCCTGCACAGGGTTGCCGCACAACAGCACGCGGCCCATTCCTAAAAGAACAGAGAGGTGCTTTTATTTGTAATGTGTACTTTGTGCTTAGACAACCACATGTCAACTCTTGTGCTATTCTGTCAATGTCCCCCAGGTGGCAGTGTTGTGTACACCCATGTTGTACAGTCTGAAGAGAAGGAAATGTTTGGGAATCAGTTGTGGACAGAAACAATACATAGGTAAAATACGACTCACTAGGTATTTTTATCCCCTTACCTACACTATTAGAGGAAAGAGTCTGATGTTTGTCACAGTCTTTTTGTAGTTTGATTGCTATGTACACTAACCATGTGTTAACTCGCTTGCATCTGGTTCGGAACCATCCAGGTCTGATTGTCTGGAGGCAGGCCTGGGACTACAGCCTGGGGAGGAGAGAGTTCTGGAGCTGCCTGGCCGACTTGAAGAGCAGCGAGACGTACTGGGGCGCTGGGCAGAACCGGGTCTAGAGAGGGAACAAGCACTTGCAGCCCTGTCCTCTGTGGAAGTAACACAGAAAGGTACTTCTTAGCACAAATAACAAACAGCAATCAGCAATTCTTAGCAGCTAGTACATTTTATTTCATGAAAATACATGCTCGCAAATGCTGCTCTAGTTCCAACTTGTCCATATATAAGTGATATGCTTTACATCTGCTGAGTTCTGACAGTTTCTGGCTTCTTGCAAGAGCATGACATCCCACACTATCAGTGTTGTTCCTCCTGCTCCCTCTGGGAACAGTGCTTTTATGTATAACCTTACGTTTGCACTGCAGCTGGCTTTGAGCATCAGAACACCACAAGAGTGAGGAGAAAGGGGTGCACATAACGGCACACTGCTACTGCTCTGTCTCTACCTAAATACTGCAGGTTGCTGCTAGAGGCATTCTCCTTAATGGACTCCTTCAGCAGGGCCAAGTCCTCATCCGCCGGCGCTCGGCACTCTGCCACTGCCTCCTCTACCGGGACGTCGTCCAGGTAGCGCAGCTGTGGGACAAGCTCCCGCACCGCCGACCGGTAGCTGTACTCCTCTGTCTGCCCAAAGAAGTGAATATTAACACAGCAGAAAGACCCCAAAGGGATTTACTACTTAAGCTTGGCAAAGGTGTGCAGTCATCGTAAAGTAAGTAATAGCAACTGAGCTGCCAAAGGCCGGAAAATACAACTGTGTTGAGCTTTTCATACCGATGAAAATCATTACAGAAACTGAATGAGAACTGTAAAACTCAGCAGCAGGTATGTAGGTACAGGGGAAAAACTGCTTATTTTGTGAGAACAATGGTGAATTTGATTATGAAACCATATAACATGACTACAATCAACTTCTTCAATTGTAGTGTGCAAGCTAATATTCCTCACTCAGCTTTGATCAAACCAAAACAGAATTAACTGAGTGAAACAGAGATGATTCTGATGTGTGAGACCTAGCTAGCATAGACAAGCCCCTGTATCTGCCCACAGTAGCATGACAAATCAAGCCCAGCAAGTAAGAGGGGTTCAAAAAAAGAGAACACCCCCTTACTCGCCTCTTGCAGGCTAATGCATATTCAAATCAGGCTTTGCCCTAACTGCAGGCTGCCCTACTTTCATAATTCCTAGTGGTGAACGAGTGAAAATAAACTGATTACTACGTGCCAAAACTTAGCTGTGAAATTAAGAAGTCATGACTGAATGACGAGCATTGCAATGACACCTCAATCCAAAAGGAAATTTGTAAATTTCATCAGTATACCAGATCTGTTATTTCCAATCATTCATTTACATGATAATTGTAAAAAAACAAAAAAACCTGCTTTAACTTCTTGGTTGTTCAAGAAAACTATAAAACCAAATAATATCTGTACCATCTGGAACATTTAGATGGCAATTTCAGTAATCTATGGTACATCTCTCAATTCTGAAAGAAGCATCTACTGTAGATCTTCAGCAACAGCACCACATCAAACATAAGCCAGTGCCTTTCATGTCTCTGAGGTAAGTAATTGTATTTTGATGGCCTGCAGGGAACATCATCTTTACTCATCCCTACAATAGGGACGTGGTGTGTAACCGTTACTCTTGGCCAGGATCTGACACCCAAGGGCCAAGAGCAGGGAGGAGAGGCTGAGGCCAGCTGATCTGATCGACCCAATCACCTCCTTAGAACTGGCTCCCAATCTGAATCTGATGCTCTCATCACCCAAACCAAAAACATCTCCTGAGCTGCAGTAGCAAGCCAAGCACCAGTTATCAGTGAAAGAATAACACTTACTGCGTACAGAGGGTTCTGACGGGCTTTTGTTTCGTTCTCATTATTTTTGGCTCAGGGATCTGATTTCAATGACAAATGGGTTAGCTAATGGTTAGCTAATTGCTGTCTCACATACCATAACTGCAGATCAGACATGATGGCATGCAATTAGACAGAATACATGCATCCCAAAAATTTTATGTTTAGCGTTATCTCAAGTCTTAATCGGTTTGTAGGCTAGCAATAGAGGCTAGACAGGAGGAAAAGTAGTTTACTCCAACAACAACAGGCTGAGGAAGGAGAAGAGATTGCAGCCACAAGCAACAAAAAAGTAGGATGGTCTCTCTCTCTCTCTCTCTCCACTCCCTCCTGCTTTACCTCTGTAGCCCCTGGGCGTGGACAGGAACAGACAGGGTTCCCCTCCAGGGTCAGAGTCCTCAGCTGACTGCACAGACCCAAGTACTGGACCTGCACAAGATCGTCCACATCGTTGCCCTCCAGGTCCAACACCTCCAGACATTCCAACATGCTGACCTGACTGAGGTCAGAGATGTTGTTGTAGGCCACGTACAGCTCCTGAAAATGAGGAAGGATCCCATTTTTAGGCCCATAGGAGTGAGAATGGTACTACCGTAATATCCTGATTACTAACCTGATTACTAGGTTAATACATGGGAAGGGCAGGGTCTTTTCTTGTTTTAATCTATCATGATATGATTCTGATTAATCACAGGAAGTATTTTTTTAAAATGTGGTTACATGGGTGTAGTCAAGTCATGGGTGTGGTTAACACATTTCTTTTTTTTTGTTTGTTTTGTTTATTTGCAGAGACTGACCTGCAGTTTACATGCAATACATATTTTATTAGGAAAATTACTGTATTTCAGTTTCTCTGTTACAATTAGCCCATCTTTTGTTCATTACTGGTCACAGCTCTGAGAAGCACTGGACCTCTGATTACCAACAGTGTGCAAGCTGTCATGTACTGTAGTGCAGACCAGATTCTACCGTTAAAAAAATACCTTCAGAGAGGAGAGCGAGGGGATCCCATCCAAGTCGGCGAGGCAGCAGCGGACCAGCCAGAGGACTTGCAGGTGGGAAAGAGTTGTTCCGAGGTCCCTGAGGAAACACTGACAACAATAAGCAAGCACGCCCTCCCGTTCTCTCACGCCACTCGTGAGCCCATTTCCTGTGTCCAATGGGCTCTGACACTTTATCCAGAGTCTCAACACCCACCAACGGGAAGTGATATCAAGAACTTTACAGACTTCTGGCAGCTTTTTTCCTCCCATGTCCCTAAACAGTTCACCTAGAGTTGGGTATGTTGGAGTGTGTCAAAGGAACGCTTTGGTCCACTCCAGCAATGGTATGCTAGGAGTGAAACCCTTGTTAAACCCACTTATTCCATGTTTAAGTCATGCAATCTGCTTTAATGGTCATGTGCATAAGTATTAAGAGGGAGGTCAGGGGTGCTGCTGCATTCTTTTCCTAATAATTCCAATGCACACATACACACATGCAAAGGCACACACACACACACACACTCCAAAACAGCTGCAAATGTAATCAGGCCAGCTTAGAATCCCCTATGAACATTTTCATCACAGAGATGGACAGAATGACGAGACAGGAGACAGAGACAACTTAATTAGATGTGCAATTGTTTTGTCCACACTCTGTCAATGGAAGGTGGACCTGCACACCAGATGGGCTTCATTCACAAAGCCAGCCAGTCAAACCAGCCCAGGGGTGAGGGAGAAGAGCAGGGATCGGAGGATTTTCAGATGTACGGCCTTGTGCATCCCATAGCAGTCAGGAAGTGCCACAGATTTGCTGCTCCCTGAAGCCTGCAGATGCTCCCCACTGTCCTCCTGTCCGGCCACAGAGCTGTTGTGCACCTGTAGCCGATCACAGAGCTCTGGCAGGGCTCACAGGACCCATGGGCGCATTAAGAGTCTCTGTCTTTCTGTCTTCAAAGCCACACCCCGACCTTCCACCCCACCGCTACCCCCCAATCCCCCAACTACGACCAAAAATTCCAGCGATGGAGCGTTCTCAGACGAAGGCAGGGCGTAGCACAGCACAGGATGCATGACAGAGATTTCCAAGGCCAGCTCTGGTTCCAATTACCCGACCCTCTCAAACAGAGGACAGAGATACACAGAGAGAGCCAAAGAAAAAAAAAACACACACAGTGACTCCTTCCTGTGTTTGCTAAGCCTATTCTTCTGTTAAGTAACCTGGTTTACATAATTTTACGCCATGGTTCTCAAAGCCATAGGCTGTACATGATTTAGGTTATACCGATGTGGAATAACCAAACAAACAATAAAGAAAGGAAAATTTGGGGAGAGAGCCAAAGAGGGCTGTGGAGAATACTCTTACCTCACTGAAAAAATCAAACTGTTGCTCATTCTCAGCTGTGTCAGGTTGGGCAAGTAGTTACCTGTGAGGAGATAAGATTATCAAGTCAAGGTTCCTTGCATGTCTTGTCTGATGTCATCCATACTGACGTCCAACCACACCCTGCAGCCTGTTTAACTCCTATTCTGCATGTGTCTTAAATTCAGGTGATTCAGTGTTGCCCCTATACCTTCATGTCTGTACACGTCTCCCTGACAGAGGCTTTGCTCTTCTGGGGTTAAAGATTACAGTGATGTCATGAGTCATTATCAGTTGCCAGAATCATAGTAAGAATCATTATTCCTAGTCAAAACAGATCATGTTAGTTAGTGGAAATTCTCCATCAACTAATTTCAAGGAAAGGGAAGTGGTAATATTCCACTAGCATAGGCTTCTATGAACTTTACCAAAATTGCTGAGGGTATTATGTTGTGAGTCCACACACAGCTCCAGTGTGGTGACTTTGCTAAGGTCTTCTGTCTTTGTCAAGGCTTTCTGGAAAAGGTACACAGCAAAAATGTCACTCTGAGCAAGAGTCCTTAAACAATTTTAAGTTGAGGTGGATCTGACTTCACTTAAATCTTACCAGTTTTTCCGAAGAAAGATTAAGTTCTGCCAGTATTTCTGCATCTTCATAGTGTGTTGGAGTGGGATTCATCTGGCTAGCTCCACCAAATTCTGTAATTGACATATAGATAGGCCTACAAGCTGTACCTGGGCGACTTGTACCCCTGGATTCTTCAGGACTGTTCATCATCAACAGGTAGATTAACTGAGTAGTTTAGAGTCAAATGTAAAGACAAAAGTTAGCATAATAAAAAGTGTTAAATGGGAAGATCATATTTGGGCTAAGGTAAAGTTATCTCCAAGCAAATACATGAAAGGCTAAATAACACGTTTTAATTTATTACTTGATTTTAGATTAAGAGTCTAACTTTATACGACATAGGCAAAACTGTCGGATTAGCGACAACTACAACGTTAAGATGATTGCTACTCTACTATCGATCACTGCAGTTACTCCACTGTTCTACTAAACTCATACAGTATTTAATTAGTTAAGTGACATGTCAATAAAATATAGTTGTTCAATATCTTATTCGACAAATAGAATGAATGCTGAGTCTCACCGTTTCTTGCCAAAAAAGAAACTATCAAAAAATCAACAACATGCATCTAACACATTTTGGCATGTGAGTTTGGTTGACAACGGTACACAACTTCCTGGATACCCGCGAGCAGGAGGGTCTCCTAAGCCTCTAGGGATCTGTAGTCCACTAATGTATAATCCTATGTGTCCGTTTATGTGTCCCGAAAGGTTTCGTTTAATAATGCTCAAGCCATGTATACATTATGTGTAGCATGCAGAGTGGGTCTAGAAAATGATCTTGATCTTGTTATTATTTTGATCTGAAGTGAATCAACAACATATCATGCAAAGGATTTCAATGTTGTTGATAGCTGGCTGTGTTTGCACTATTCATTCATCAAACTCCAGCATGTGCCTCATACAGTAAAGTGTACATGCACCACATAAACATGACTTTATACTGTAACTGCTCATATTGCCTCAAATCTGTGGTCCAGGCTTCATACAAACGCTCAAACCGGGGCGGCGTTGTCGTGTGGGGCTGGGCGTGGGCTGCAACAGTCCGCACTCTCAAAGCACATTGTTCGCTGCTGCCTGACCTCACCACACAGATCGACCTTATGTTCAGAAGAATTCGAAAATAGAAGTGCCTTCCCGCGTGACTGCATTATCAAATATCTACGTTTAAGTGAAACGCACCTGAATTAGGAAGAGATTACTGGACGAATTAAGATTCTGCTGATATTTGCAATCAAGTGAACCACATCGACTCTGCTAACAGGAGTGTTATTTGTCGTAAGTAAACATGATTTTGCTTCCTTCCCATCGGATATATTTGCAATACGTGTTTTAAGGCGAACGACCACTCTGTGATTTTTGCCTAGGACAGCCCCGATCCCAATGAAATCGCATAATCCTCCGAGAGAAAAAAAAAAAACGTTAAACGTTTAGCAGTGCCTGCTGCTACAGCAGTAACGTTAACGTTATTGTAATGCAGCTCTTAACATTACTTGGTAATTTTGTATTAGACCCTAATCTAGAGGCTTTTGAGAAACAGCTTAACTCACAATTATAACGCGACCCTCAGTTGATAAAATTAGAGATTTTGTTGAGATACACACAGCATGGATGGTTGTATTTTGAACTCGGTAACTGGAAGAATAGTCATTTGATAACTTCAGTACGCATGTTCGCGTTACTGGACTTGTTTTCAGAAACTTCACCGGCAGGTCTCTATCTCTTGTAGCAGTGTAAGGAGGGCGCAGTTATAACTGTGTTTGATTCATTTGTATTTAGATGGACTCACAGCGCCCAGCTGAATTTCTGATTACATCTAGCATCTCCAGTGCTAATGCCAATCAAAATCAACCAAGTTTTGGTCACTTCCATGTGACAGTTGGGTGTAGGCTACATGGGTGACGCCCCGCAGGAGTGAAATGAAACAGTGCGGAAGTTACATCGTTCAAAATAAATAACTGATTTGCAGAACGAGTTTCTCTTAGATTTTTAATTTCTAATGGTGGATCTTTGTTTTCCTTAATTATACACCGATTGCTCCCCTTTTGTGTTTCGGTAAATGCAAGACTGGGTTGATCGGACTTGATGGGCATGAATGAGCAATAGTGAGGCCCACCATGCAGCGCATTGTTTAATTTCTGATCATCATAACATACAATGCGCAGACAAGTAGTCTATGCCCCGGACGCTAACTGATGATTAATGTAAAACCTGAACAGTAAGGAGATATCCTAATATAAGTTGTTGACTGTGAACTAATAAATACGAGGCTAGTCGTCTTGTTTGGACCAGTGCAAGTGGGGTGTAGGTGATACAGCTTGCTCTCAGAAATGCACTGTGAATAACACTATTTGGGATTAGCGTGTGGAGTGAAAAAAGCTTTCTTGTCTTCCTCCAGTTAACCACAACACTGCAGTGTAGCTATACAATTTTGTCACTGTCTTGTTTCTTAAAACATGCAATAGGCTACCTTTGACGCTACCTGATATGTTGGCCAGTTAGGCGTAGGACAACTAATCAACCCCCACGAATATGTAGGTTACTGCATTACCACAGTCTTGTCACATAGTATGCATGGCTTGGGTAAGGTTTGACCGGCCTCTCACTGAATGTTATTTTTGGGAGATGATGTCAGAGACGAGAGATGGTACTGACTACTTGATGGTCTCTCAGCATTTGATCTTCTCATCCCCTGAGAGGTTCATCTTACCAGAATCACTCCATTAAAAATCAATTATTCCCACTGCAGAAAATGGATATTTTAACCATCCCGTTTCAGAAGGATTGGAAAATTGAGGGACTGATGTATCCATTTTTACCCTCCTGTCTGTGTCTTTTTGTGGGTAGGTGGCTGCAAGACATAGCCTACCTCACTTTTCACAGGTGAATTACTTATGACCTCAGCATTGGATTAGTGATTTGTTATTTTCATAGGTGAACCAGCTTTTGAAGTTGGAATACTGGAATTAACATTGTACTGGAATTAGCATTGTGTTACAAAATGCTGTATTGTTTACATGATGTGTAACTTGGATAATGAATTAGAACACTAGACTAATTTGATTTCTCTATTCAATCAGCAGCACCAAAGTGCAATGTTGGCTTCTTCTTAATCTGATTCAACAGTCTTAATGGAATTTCAGCAGGTGGAGATTTCCTTTCTTCTCTGAAACCTGAAGGTGTCAGGCTTTTGGGAAGGCTATTTGAATTCTTTCTGGTCCCGTAGCTCCTCCCCTCCAGTGCTCCATGCCCTTGTTGCTGTGTATGGAGAGAAGTCCCGTGGGGTAGTCCACCAGCTCCCTACTCACAGCCTCAGTATGCTGTCATGTAAGATTATCCTCAAGGTCCTGGCTTGACTATAGTGTTTCAAAATGAACTGTTAATTTGCCCTGCTCATGGTGACAGGCTATATATATGTTTGCTCCCTTTGCCAGACGAGCAGTGGCTCAGTGCTGCTGCCGGGTTCTCAGAGTTTCTCCGACCTTAGGTGCTGTTTCGCGGGCTGTGGTCTGTCCATGAAATGTTTTCTTTGCTCTGGAAAATTAAAGCAGATGTGTTGTTTTTATTGTGACAGAAAACCCATTCATGCCATTGAATCTCTGTAGTGCTCCAGAACTTCATCATGTTTCTCTGTTAACCAGTTGTTTTTTTTTTAGGACAGGAGAATTAACCAGATAAGTTACTTTAGAAGAGGCACATAAAGACCTTTTGAAGGCCATAAGGCCTCTTCTTAATTCGTTTCATAGGCTATAAAGGTAATGTCACAAATCAAAATATCACAACTTAGTTCAGCAAAAAATGGACACACACAGACACAGAAATCACATAACAGTGCGCAGTCACACGCACAGATGTTCCGCTAAATCTGGGCTTTCAGGTTATCTCCGTGTTGAGCAGGACACTATAACCCATGGATTGAATATGGTAGGTTATAGGTCCATCACCCAAAAAGAGTATTTTAAGGGGCGAATTTGGATGTTGTAGATACACTGTGCCGTGGCACTCATAATGAAGTCAGTTTGTGTAGAGGACCCATTGGGGTAGGTAGGTGTGTAGGTGTGTGTGTGTGGGGGGGTGGAGGTTGGGGGGGGGGGTGGCTCTCTGCCTGTGTAAGGTAGAAGGGGTGGGTGACTTTGGGGAGCATCCACCAAAGGGATCGGGGGTCCCCGCAGCTTTAGACTAGCTCTCCTCTCGCACAACAAACACACTCAAGCCCACGGAGACAACAAGTGGCAGCCAAGTCGACAGCTTCAAACATTTACTTCCCTCTGTCGATGTGGATTATTAATCAAGCCCTAGTTTGTAACGGGGAGTTGGTGGGTGTTTGGGGTTGGGGCTGAAGGGTGTTGGGAGGCAGTCTGCTCATGTCTAATGCAACATCTCAGCTGTCTCATCCCGCATTAATGATGTCCCTCATGATTAGAGCTCTTTCATGTAAACAATGCTTGAAGCATGACCCAACCAGGATTCTCTCCAAAGTGTCATACTGTACAGCTCCAGGACCTTGTGCTTGGCTATGGGTAGCTGACACAGCGGTGTCTGAACACAGCTGAAGAATTCTGCAAAGAAAAATATCCACTTTGGTCTGTGTTCTGTTTTGTCAGTTTTTGCTAGTGCGACCATTAGAGGTCTTTTAGCGGTAGATATACTGGTATACTAGGCTATGGTTAGTTTGTTGTTCTCCGCAGGGTGCATGGTTTTTTGTCATCACAATTCCTCGAGGGTTTGCCTTTGCCTCACCCTCTCTGTCCGCTGCCTATTCAGGTTGAAAGGCAGCTCTTGTACATATTCCAGACCTATTGAATGTTTGGGTTTTGTTATTGTTGTTGCTGCTGCTGTTGTTTAGTCTTTTTTTTGGTGAAGTATCTTGAGAGAGGGAACTTTTTTCTTTTTTAGAGTGAAAGTGATGGTTCTCACTCACATACTGTAACTAAAAGGATGATGTAGATTAGTGATGGAGACTCAGCACTAACGCTGCAGCCTTTTTTAACCACAGGTTGCAGTTACTGTCCCACACTTAGGTCTGTGGTCTGCGTGACGTTTTTGTTTGAGTGACTTTCCTGAACAACAGCCAAAACTGCTTTGAAAAGTGTTTGACTTGAGAGGATCCCAGAAGTGCTGCTCTTTCTTGACTAATAGAATGGCATTCTTCTTCGTGTTCCATGACATCATCCCACATTACATCAGAGAAAGCCAGTATGCACGATATTAGTGGTAGGCTAATTGTTCTTCTGGCTGCGGTATGTCATATCGAGACGTTTTCATCCTGGTAAAAGTAATGCCAGTTTCCTTTTAAATTCTGTTTAGAGATTATGCTCTCTGAAATGTAATGTCACTTTCCTATTGATCATCTCACCACCCTGTTGGCAAATTTCAACCATGCTTACACATACTTCACTTCAGATCAGTTTTTGCAAGTCAACTCTTCATAACCTTAATATAAGACTCTGTTAAATCATATAATGCTGTTCCATGCATGTTCCAAACAATAGGGTAGCCTAGGTCATGCCAAAGCCATACGCCTGTGGTTCCCAAGCTTTTTACTGTCATGTACCCCCTGTGACAGTCACCTTGCTATAACAATATAACAGTATATTTTCGCAGAGTTCTACCAACAACAATTCAGAGTACAGAGTACCCCTGCATCATAGACAGCTTGAGTTTAAGATCTTTTTCCATGTTATCTTTATGCTGGTGAGATCTGAGAATTTTAGAGATTATTTTGCGTACCCCCTAGAATTGATCCAAGTACCCCAAGGGGTGCTCGTACCCCAATTTGACAACTACCGCCATACGCTATATATTTTTATTGAATAAAACACATTTTGAGCTTGATGGATATGGTGTGAGTATGTGTAGGCTAATATTTTGCTGCTATGTATTGCTATACTGTTTGAAATGTCTTTCATAGATTTTATTGTGCGCTGGTGACAACCGTGGTTCTTATGCACCTTTCTCAGGTTGCGACCATGTTGCTGCCAATATGTTGGACAAAGGCACGGCCTGTGCCATACATTCAGAGTTCAGCTCTGTGCTCTCCTAGTCAAATGAATGTCTCAATAAAAGCCCTATGATTTATGACCAAAGCTACCATATTTAATAGCCTCTGCCCAGCAGAAAGATTGCTCTAAAGGAGGGGGCATGGAGCAATGCACCTGGTTGTAATAAAAGTTTGTCAGCTTTCCTCATTTGGGAAGCTTACTCCCTTACCAACACAATTAACAATCCTTGGACGCAGAGAGTTGTTGATTCTTCTGACAAGGTTTTATTATGTATGCTTTATTTTTTATTATTATTTATTTTGTGGAGGTTACGCATTTTTGGGCAGTGATCTTCAGGAGGCCAGCCTAGTGGGACACCATTTTTGTTATGGTGCTAACAGATCTTGTAGTCACCATTCAGAATAGTGGGAGGGTTTTGTTACCAGAACAAACCTTTTAAAAGCAGCTCCTCCACACAGACCACGGAACGGACACCAGCATGGGTTATTGACCTTGATTTAGGAGCTGCGGTTGATTGAAACCTGATACAGTGCAGCATGTAATGGGTTAGGCTACCTCTCAGCACATCATTCTGTTTTGCCATGCACTAGCTCTTGGGTGTGCCCTCTGAAGATATCCCCTGGGAGAGAAGTCACTACAGAAACAGAAACACTGTAATGCTTTAGTGTTTCAGTCGGATGGATTTTTAGCCCATCGATTTCTTTGCATTAACCTTCATTGCTCAGTTTTGGCATCCATTTTACTGGAAAATAGTTAAGAAAAGTGCAGTGCTGTGTTGGAGAAAGGCGATGCAATTTGAACCTAAAAGAAGGTTAAAGATGGACAAGATGAAGATTTCCTGTTTTTGTCTTTCTTGTCAGTTTGTTTTCAGTGTCACTGGCCCTGGCTGCAGAAACTGCAGACTGAAATTGAGCAAACTGCAGGGACCACTCAGGCTGTGGATGAGGCTGCAGTAGCTGCCTCTGTGACCAAATACAATAATGGCTTTGGCCGCTGACAGAGTAACTCAATCCCTTGATCATCTGCCCCGAGATGTCTGGGTCTGAGGGGGCGAGTCGGTTTCGCCCCAGCCCGTTAGCTAAACTTTATCCAGCCTACCTACACAGAGGACCCTGTGAGTGAGTGAGCAGGCGAGCGAGCAAAGCTTCCCCTGCGGTGCAATCAACAGAGCACGCAAGCAAAGAGAACACACCACAGAAAAGGGTCACTGCAGCCACTCGTGCTAGATATTAGATTCAACACAGACCTGATTACTTAAGTGGCCATTCCAGGCCTTAATGGCCAGGCTGCAAGGATTCCCCTTTCTGAGGCTATGCTGGCCCACACAGGAAATGGAACAGGCAGGGACAAAGCAGGGCAGGGCTGGAACTGCTGCATTATGGCGTAGAGCGGCCAAGCAACTTCTGGTTGCAGTGGAACAAGTGGCTGCTCTTTGCTGCACAAGGTGTCATTAGAAGTCCAGGTGTTTCCTCAAGCCTGCGTGGAAGCATTCTTTAGTTATTGTGTTTAATTTTTTAATGAGCTCCTTTTGTCACATTTCCCATCTGATAAATGCTTGGGTTGGCCAATTTGATCAATTTGGGATTAGGCTAATTTGACATGGTGGCCAACAAAACCTCCCATAAAAAATGTCCAATAAACCTTAATTCTTGGTTCAATTCACAATTGCTCTATTGGCAGTCCTTGCTCTTAGAGTTTAATTGTAGAGAAATTACTGTATTAGAACTACCATAACAAAAATAGCA
>JAVQKI010243193.1:0-12537 GCA_036025975.1 Nematalosa erebi
TCTCCCTTACAGACTCATAGATGAAATGAAACATAGCTAGCTGTCATTTATGTGGTCTGTTTTGTAGTTCGGATCCTTGTTCTTCTTGGATCCTCCTCTGCTTCTCAACAAGGAAAATATGCACTATGTACTGCATTAAAATAATGCAATCTGGGCAGCTCTAAAATTCTTATTTACTGCTTTCTCCATTTTTATGAGTGATGGATTGCAGGTGAGGCTTGCCCAGTTTGCACTGCCTCTGTTGATGAACTCCTGTTTTACCCTCATTTGACAGCCATCATCTTGATACATTACATCCATGTCTGCTCGCTGCGCTGCCAATCATATATTCTCATTTGCTCTATTGAGAAACTCCGCTTTTATGAATTCCATAAAGGCGTACAGATGTTCTGCGTGTTTTGTTTCACCTCCTTCAGATTTTTTTTTTTCTTTCCCGGTTGGTTGGCTGTGTGCGCATGAGGCTCCACACCTGCAGATGCTGCGCGTTAAAACCACAGCCCTGCAGCCTCTCGCCAGCCCTGGCGGGATCGTTGAAACAAAGCAATTAAGTAGCGTCTGCGCAGGAGATATTTTATAGAATGGGTAAGGATGTGTGCGAATGCGCGCGAAGAGAGAGGAATGCGGCGAGCGTTATAAAAGCAGCGGGGGAGTTCGGATTCTGAATGGAAATGATTTCATCAGAAGTGAGATTTCATCCAGGCTCTACACCCTCCAGAGGAGTGCAGCGGGGAGAGGGGGGAGGGGGCACCGAGAGGAATGTGAGGAGGCCTGGATTTAGGTCTGCATGTTCTCCTTAATGAACACAGACAGAAGGGGAGGGGGTGGGGGGGTGTCCTTAAGTTTGTGTGTAATTAGGAGAAGACGTCCCAAACCCACTGTTAGGTTGTGACTCCAGCAGGGACTGGTATTCAGAGCTGAAGCAGAGGGAAGGGAAGGGAAGGGAGGCAGATCTGGGTTGGGGGGAGGGGGAAGAAGAATGCTTTAGGGGGCTCAGGACTTGCCTGAAATCCTGAAATATGGGGATTCCAGAAGTCTGGTCCCTTCATCTAAAGGCTTACTGGAACCGTGCGGTTATTTAAAGTGTGTCTTTTTAAGTAGCATTTGGAGTATCTGATGTAGTGTAATGAATTGATGTGCAGCATTTCTGATTATGGATTGGACTTTTTGGGATTCTTTCAGTTGGGACTTCCTTTCGGAGGAACTCTAGTCAGCGAGCTGTATGGTGCGCTGCATACTCTGGAGCTTTGCTCCATCCAGAGCCAGATACCATAAAGTGAATTATTTGCAGGACTCTGACCCTCCTAATTGGGACCGGCTGAGGTTGTCTCTGGGTTGCGTTGTGGTACGCGGTGGCGGCCAACCCCTATCCATTCTGCTTCTGCTCCACTCTGACTGGCCGTGGCGGAAAACTGACCCCATGCCTGGGAAGAGAGTTGAAGTATTTATGTCAGAGGGGGGAGCAGCAAGGGGAGAGAGAGGGCGAGAGCGAGAGAGTGAGAGAGCGAGCGAGCGAGCGAGAAAGAATGAAAGGCAGGGGAAACATTTAGACAGCTGCACGTGTGGCGTCATGTAACCTCCTGTCTGTCAGAGGAGAGGAGTGAAGTGGAGAGGAGAGGAGATATTTCTGTGGGGCCTGCAAGCTTGTAGAGTAGCCCAATGGCAGCCAGCGTTCATTATCGGTGCCGCTGTGCCCCGTCGGCTGAGTGGGCCGTCCGGGCCACTTGTGTTCCTCTTTTCCGGTTGCGTGTGTGTGAGCGCGTGTATGTGTGTGCGCCACGCTTAAAGGGCCCTGCATAATGGGAGAGTTTACTCATCTGAAATCACTCGGAGCCCTGGGCTTAATGGGAAAACAGAGTGGAATAACAATAAGGCTTGTCATATCACGGAGTGCTCTGCCATGATGGACTGCGTTATTTGATTATCGGAGCCTTTTACTGCTCTTAGTCATGGGGCTTTCAGGCCTTGCTCTAATGATAAAATACTGTGTTGCTATGCCGGGGAAAAAACATACAATATTTGACATTTAAAGAACTCAACCACACACTTAGCAGTCGCACACCATTTGGATGTGCCTGCTGTTCGTCTTTGAAATACTTGCATTGGGCATGTGTTGATAAATTGTGCTCCATTCAAACATGTTTGCACTAGTCATTTCCTACGTCTAGAAAATATTTTCTCATGTCTTTGGAGACAGACAGCAACATATTGCGGAGCGTACACTGTGAATTTTTCATGTCACATGAACCTCTTTGTGAAGTGATATTAATCTTGAGCGCCGTGGAAAGGCTTTGGAAATCACTGCAATCTCATGTGTGATGATTTTTTTTGTTGGGTTTCCTGTTGACTAGCTCCTAACCCGCTGGGCTGTGACTATTGTGGCGGGGATGGGATGTGGGTGTTTTTGTAACGATGTGGGCGCACTCTCGGTTAACCCGCTCGCCTCAGTGCTATCGCCGAGTGAAACCTGACCCTCTGGCCCGGGGGCTGGCTGGCTGGCTGGCTGGCCGACTGGCGCGGCTGATCCGAGCCGAGCTGAGCTCACAGCGCAGCTGCACGGAGACGGGCTCTGCGTGCGTGCGAGCCAGCGAAGGAGCGTGCGTGCGAGGGAGGGAGGGAGCGAGCGAGCGAGCTGCAAGGACACGCCAATATTTTCATTCCCCTCTTCAGGCATTTCCGAGCGCTAACAAAGGCACAGCGAGGTGATGAAACCGCAGAGGAAGCGCTTTTCCAAAAGCATCCAATGATTTGGTGTGCCTGCACTGTGACCTCTGCTAACAGGAGCTGTTTACAACCAACATGGCCCTTTTTTAACCACATGCCATGTTTTCTGCAATCCAATTTATGTGCCGTGTGTACAAACGGACGGCTCCTTTGTCCTCAGCGTTCAGCCTGAAGTTGGAATGCTCCTGGAAAGACTGCTGATGAAACCCAATGATTTCTTTCTTATTTTTGTTGAGATCTGATCCATGTTTGTACTCAGACTTACGCCCTGATGGCCGCGTGCCAGAGCGTTTTTAGTGTGTGTTACTGAGACTTGCGCTCCGTGCTAAGCATATTGTTTTGAATGTGTGTTATTGTGAATCGGGCTCTGTGCTGAGCATATGTTTTGAAACGCTGGTTCCAATTTTCACTGGTGTTAAGCCAGCAGCTCCCTCTTGAGTGGGATCATTCTTGGCTAGGCTTTCTGGAAAGTTCTATGCCACAGCTCGCAGCTCAGGTCACCATCTTGAAGAAGTGAGCACCCTCTGGGCGTTCGAGCTCTTTAAGGCCCCTTTTAAAGCATTTTCCTGTGGTTAGACAAGCAAAGGCCAGAGGAATGCCTATCTCCTGGAGAGGAATCTCACCATTTTTTCCCCTTTTTTTTTCGCTTTAGTTCAGCCCTCTCCCATTGACTGGCTCTCTCGCTTCTTTCTATTGGGGATCGACTGAGGGTCTTGGACAAATGGATGCCAATAAACAGGGATTTCACTCGGCAGACTAAACAGCGCTGGTAATTGTTAGGTGCTCTTTGCCTTGGCACGTAGTGAGAAGGGCCAGCATCCGCCGGTGCATTCTTCTTCCCTGCGTCATGGCTGTTGATTTGTAACTTCCCCGCTCGCATGGCTGTGGCTGTGGTTGTCTGGTCCACTTGGCCGGGCTCTGCCTTGCAAGCCCAAGCTGCAGGCTGGCATTTGGCAGGCTCCGCTGTTTGCTGCTCTTATTTGAGTCTGAATGAAAAGGCAGCCTTTTGAACTTGTCCAAGGCTAATTGGGAAGTTAAGCCATTAGAAAAATCTTCACTGTATAACTAAAATTCTCAGATTTGGTGATCACGAATTACACTGAAGCAAGCTGACAGTAATTGAATATGAATGATTATAACCTCCCAAAACACTGATACACTGATTTTCTTACAAAAGTCTTTGATAGTCTCTGAATGCACCTCCCTGTGTGGGTTTTCAGCAGGCTCTCAGATGAAGCCTCACTCTTTGGATTAAATAAACACTCGGAGAAACAAAAGGAGGCAAAAGTTGAGTCTATTTTCAGTGGGAGAAAGCGTCTCGGTTCAGTGATGTGTTCGTGTCCTCCTGTCAGTCGCGTGCAGACGACGGTAAACAGTTTTGATCTGCGGAGCTGTGAAGCCAGACTTACACTCTCCCCGGGGAGTCACATGTGCATGAGATCATGAGTGTGTTTTGTCGGATTGTTTCGAATGAAAAGCAATTGAAATTCAAATGTAATCTCAGCAAATGGTGCTGGGAATCGTTATTATGTTGTTTTTTTTTCCTGTGCCGTGTATTGCAGATAGAAGCTGTTCTTTCATTGATGACCTGTGTAGCTTGATGCCACTCTCGCTCAATTATTGAGTTCCAGCCCAGGCGGCAGGCTGCCTCTTGTGAAAGCCCCCTTTCTCTCAGTAGTCTTACATCACCCGTCATATGACCCATTGTTTGTTTCTTTCTTTCTCTCACTCTCCCTCTTTCTCTCTTTCTTTTTCTCGTCTGGTATGTTTGGGCTCCTGGTGCCCTTGGAAAAGGGCCTAACAAGCCGAGCGAGCGTGCCGAGGTGGCCGACCCTGAGATGCCTGCTCCGCTGACCTGGCGAACGTAAACAAAGTTTGACGCCACACGTAAGACACTTGCTCGCTAATTGGCACCAGAGCATTTGGCGAAATCTCAGTGGAAACGGTAACCTGCTCCCTCGCCGGTCAGAGCAGACCCGAATATGAGCACAACTGTGACGAGTGACTGACTACCAAGGCGGGGTGGAAGGAAAGAAAACGAAACAATCAAAAAAACAGGACAAAAAAACAACAAAAAAAGAAAAGCGTCTCAGGGGTTTTTAGGCGTAAATGAATAATTCATTCGTGAGTACTGCGTGTGTTGGCTGTCACTCTGCTTAATGGCATGTGTGCTGGGACCCACTGGAGATGAATGCTCATGTAAGACCATCACAGTGTGAGAGGGGTTCCATGGGGCTGCGGCTCCCTCCGCCGCCCTACCCCGCCCCATCCTTCCACGCGCCGTCAAATCAAAGACAGAAAGATGGGCGAAATTTATTCTACCTCCCGAGACGCCTAAATAAACAACTAGCGAATCAATGGCTGCCTTTGTCCCCTAATGTGCTGTTTTGCGGCTTGATAATGTATTGCAAGCAGCTCTTTTGCTCTTTGCATCAATATCATTTTTTTTTCTGAAAAGCAACACCCACCAAAGTCTCATTTTTTGTAACAAATATTGGGAAATTGCTGTTACCACTTTGTTTTTTTTTATTGAGACTCATTCAGCCTTGTGAGGGATCACAATACCAAGACGTGTTTTGTGTGCGGAGCATTGCAGTGTGCTGTGTAAAGGGGGCTCAGCTCAGCATGTTTCATGCCAATATTAGATCCTCTGAACATTCCAGATTGGTAAAGCGAGTGTGCATTTGAAGTGCAAATAATCCTACACGATTTACATTACTTGACATATGAACACGAAGCCATAAATAGATCTGTGATTTATTGCAGCTGCCTGCTTCATGTGTTAGAGGAATATTGGTGTGCGCATGTGTGCATGCATGTGTGTGTGTGTGTGTTTTGTATGTGTGTGTGTGGTGTGTGTGTGTGTGTGTAATGTGTGTCTGTGTGTGTGTGTGTGTGTGTGTGTGTATCGTCTGTGTGTGTGTGTGTGTGTATAGTGTGTGTGTGTAATGTGTGTGTGTGTGTCTGTGTGTGTGTGTGTGTGTAGCGTGTAGAGTGTGTATCTTTGGTCCTTCTCTGGGCTGCACCTGCACTAATTGTGTGTGCAGCTGAGCTGAGCAGAGCAGAGCAGAGCAGAGCAGAGCAGTGTTGTGCAGGCTGAGCTCCAGCTGGGAGTGCTTGTCTGCTCCCCTCACTGCCTCCACCAACTAAAGAGCCCACAAAAGTCCCTCCTTGACTGGGTTCATGAGTGTGGAGCAGAGACAATGTGGTGCAGAGCCGCCGCCACATCTGAGCACAGGCCAGCCTTCTTAGCCAGTCTGTGGCACACACACACACACACACCTCCACCACACAGCCCCTTTCACCCGCCAGCGATAAATTGCTTTCATTTTCCGCGCCTCCGACTAAAAGAAAGTGCATTTTTTTTCCCCGAGTAGCTCTCCATCATCAGAGTTTTTCTCCTTTAATGCCGCGCGCTAGCTTTGCATTTGTCATGCGTGTCCTGCAGGGCACCCTACGCAGTGGACTGCTCTTATTGACTTAGCCGAGCCTGGCCATTTACTCTGTGCGCCCGCGCACTGGGAGAGCTGTCTGATGCTGCTCCGATGGGAGGACGACCGAGGTGCCTGGTTGCTGGTGTGGTCACAAGTGGGCCAGCAGCCTTGGCAACTAATCCAATCACTCGAAAGAACAGTAGAGCACAGCAAAACTAAAACGCTCCTGCTCTTTAGAGATTACCTGACGTGGAGAGATTCAGACAGAGGCGGTGGACATTACGTGATGGTCACCTGTGCATTTGTTTGGTTTTTGCTCTCGTCAGAATTTCATTGCATGCCATGTTACGGTTTCTAAAATATTTCGAGAAATATGATTTTTAGAACGGATGTTCCAAAATGACATCCAAAACGAGCGATTTACCGCTCCGCTTAAGCGGTTGTGGTAGGGCTGAGGAAGCTTTGCGTGCCACAGAATCAGCTCTGCCGAAAGCTTTTGTGTGAGACGAGTGTGCTGTGGTGTTGTGTGGGAGCTCAGGCTGCCTGCGTTTGGCTGGGTGGCTGGGTGTCGTGGCTGAGCAGCGGCGGGGACTCAGCGGGGAGGCTGCTGATACGTTTCGTGGCTGTTTGATATTGTGTCGTGTGAAACGTGAGAGCCCGGCTCCTCAGCTGCTAATCTCAGCCAGGCATCGGCTGCGTGGAAGGAAGGCCTCCGAGGCAAAGCGCCCAAGCACACCCAGCACAGCCCCAAAGCAAGCCATTAATACGCTGAACATGACTCCCCTGTTCGGAAATAGGCAGCCGACTCCCTCTCTCTCTCTCTCTCTCTCTCTCTCTCTCTCTCTCTCTCGCTCGCTCGCTCTCTCACTCAGAGGCTGACTCGGAATGTTCATCTCTAATTAGAGTTCTGGGAGGATAAAGTGAGCCGGTCTATGAGTAGGGTTTGGAAAATCAAGCAAGCACCCGGCAAATTTAATTAGCTTTCATTTTTATGGCAAAATTTGTAAAGATTGCCAACTGCCATCTTAGAAATCGGCATGTCTGTTTTGAAATGCAGTCATTTGAGAAAAATAAATGTGTTAAATAGGTTATTAACTCATTGCGCTGTTCAGCGCTAATTTATGTGTGTGATTTCATTTTCTACCTTTCAATAATCTGTCAATAATCTGTCTAACTGGACTTCCATTAGTCATCTATAGTCATGACTTGAGGTCAGAGGACTCTGTCTGTCTGCACAACAAATAATGCCAAATTAAACCAAGTCCTGATCTCTCAGTAGACAGACTAAAAGAGTCTCCCTCAATAGGGCTTGCTCTAAACACAGCCTGTATGGTTTGGGAAGCAGTCCTGCTGTCTAGCTTTTCATTTCAAACATTTCTTTAGAAAATCAGTGCTCCTCAACAGATTACAGTTTTTCTGTAAAATGATTGTAATCGATGGCTGTCTTCACATAGGCAAGGAAGAGCTGCTGGTTCGCTGGGAACTTGATGTGCTTTTGTTTCTCCTTCCCAGGCTGCGTGTATGATTGATGAGGATACACAAGTGGATTTGCCCAACACTAACCAAGGAATTCCACAGCGTCCACTGGTAAGGCTTGATTGATGACCTCTCAGTGCTCCCCAAACCCGCTGACCCCGCTCTCGTCAGCTCCATGTGCTTGTGTTTACACACGGCTCCCTCTCATCTCCCTGCGCTAGTGCACCGCACTCTCACTAATCACTCCGCCCATGATATGTTGAAGGGAGAGCGCATTTCTGGGTCTGGAAGATGATGATTGTGTGTGTGTGTGTGTGTGTGTGTGTGTGTGTGTTTTTTTGATGAGCGGCAGGAGAACTCGCTGTCCAACATGAGTCATAATTATCAGAGGGGAGCGGAAATCTTTTTTGGAGCCTCCCTGTCCACGCTGAGCCAGAGTCAGTTTAGCATTAATGTCAGGCCTCATTAGCGCAGTGAAAGATGTTGCTGTGATGTTGGATGTAGCCTGGTGGAGGCCATTGTTCAGGGCTGACGTGCGGAGCATGGAGCTCTGTGGGCCCCATCAACAGCCATGCGTGTTTGGCACACGGAGGCAGCACTGGGGCTGTGTGTGTGTGTGTGTGTGTGTGTGTGTGTGTATGAGTGTGTGTGCGTGCGTGTGTGTGTGTATGTGTGTGTGTGTGTATGTGTGTGCGTGCGTGCGTGCGTGTGTATGTGTGTGTGCGTGTTCGTGTGTGTGTGTGTGTATGTGTGTGTGTGCGTGTGTGTGCACTGATGAGGCGCTGAGTAGCTGGAAGGTGAATGGTTTTGGTGGCATCTGCATTATGCTAATGCCAGCGAGAGGACTGAGAGGGTGGAAGCACGGCTGCTGCTGGAGGAATGTGCAGCTCTGCCCGCCTGCCCGCCTGCCTGCCCTAAATTATACATGCAACCTGCGAATTCTCCAAGAAACAGGGAGGGAGGGGAAAAAAGAGAAAGAGAGAAAGCAAGGAGTCATGCATATCAGATTACCCCCCCCTTCCTCTCTCTTTCTCTTTCTCCTTCTCTCTCCCTCTCTCCCTCTTTCACACACACATCCACACAGCCGCATACTGGCTCTTACTTGCACACATAGATATGCTGATCCAGTAGACGGTCACACACATATTTATATGTGCGGAAAAAAAGACTAAAAAGGCTTATATGCAAAAATGTCTCTGTGTTTTACACACACACACACACACACACACACACACACACACACACACACACACACACATACATTCATATCTATGCACAGATGCAGGCGTACACACTTACTTACGCTGGTGGTCCAAATGCATTCATTTAGCTGAGAACAACAACAGTGGTTGTAGTGAGGAAATTCACTGATAGTCTGAGCTCTAGGACTTGCAGTTCCATGAGCCATTGGGTCTATTGTCCAGCCCTGACCTGGGATCTGGCCTAGGATCTGCTCTTGTCCTGGGCTCTAGTGTCCATCCCTGACCTGGGATCTGCTCTTGTCCTGGGCTCTTAGGGCCAGCAGTGAGTCACGGTGAACTCATGGGCTTTGCTCGCAGTCTGGAACTTAAGGGGAAATGTTTTCGGAGCTGAAGGAAACTGTTACTTCCTCTGCTCTTGTCACATTTGAAAGGTGATCTGGACAGCTGTAGAATTAGCTTTAGGTAGGTGTCTATCTGACAATGAAATCAAAGGATTATATCCATGATGAGGTTTCATGTATAAATCAGACTAGGTGAAATGTCCTCATCCGTAGCCTCCCGTACATTTCCAAGGGTAATTATGCCGTCAAAGCAATAGATAAGGATTAGCAGCCAATTAGTCTAATAATGTGTGTTTATTACTGTGGGGGACCAGACAATTATGCCTCGCTACAAGGATTAATTTGATTGATATATTGTATATATATTATGACTGACTGCTTCTATGGTTTCTGGAAATATTTGCCTACTCCCATCCAGAGTGTGTCCATTAGCCCGTAACAGGCTCAGGTAGAGAGCTATCTCACATGGAAACCCTCGGCCCCGCTGCTGCCTTTCAGGGCCGTGACGCCTGACTGATGCTCACATCTGACGAGGGAGAGTGGGCTTGTTAAGAGAAAAGAGCCATTTCCCCCCTCTGTCTTTATTAGGGCCCTGGAGCTTCCAAAAAGGAATGCCCAGCCTGCATGGCTGCCTCGCGTGTTGGCCGTTTTTGAGCCATGTGTTCAAAAGTAGGTCACGGGTGTGGAACATGTACAGGGGATTGTGTCTTGCCCCGAAACAGTGTGATAATCTGCACGGTTTCATACTGCGACACATTTCTGACATGCTTTTGTGATTTGAGAGGGGATTGGACTTTCACTTGAGCGGGCTCCATGTGGCCTGTCGGGGCGATGCAGAGGGGGGCGCACGGGGAGCAGAGTCACCAGGGCCCGTCCATGAGAAGCATCAGTAAACAAAGACCAACAACTGGCTCAAATCAGATTAGGTGCCAGAAACGTAAGAGGATTAATTGGCAGATCTGTTTTTTGGAGGTCTGGTGCTGTAACAGAGGCTATAAGCAAGAGCAGATGCTCAAAGCACTTGATTCTCCCCAACTGTCAACAAATTTAATTTCACCCACTCCCTCCTCCCCTCCCCCCCTCCGCCCCTCTAGTTCCGACATTTGTCGTCTGCGTCGTGGATGTGCAACGCTGACCCCCCTGACCTCCCTCACCTGTGGAGGTAATAGGCTCTTTAAATGCGCAAGCGGCGATGTAAATGCTCCGAGGAAAGCCCATCTCAGATGCATTAACTGAGCGCCACTTAGCCCCCCCATCAGCGCTCTGCCCCAGGAGTCCTCCACCAGCATACCTCACCCACACACACACACACACACACACACCCCCGCCCCTGTCCCCCTGCCTCTGCTCGCCTGCCTCACCTCCTGGCTAAGTGGACGTGATCAATGTGCAGGCGGATCATAAATAACCCGTATGAGTTGCAGCGGGCTGCGGGGCTGGCGTGGAGGCGGCTCGGCAGGAGCCGCTGCGGCGGCGGCGGCCCTTTCGTTTGCGCCGTGTCCTTTTCACCTTGCCTACTCCGAGTCAGCGAGCGCTGCGGACCACAGGGGACCGAGAGGAGGAGAGGAGAGAGGAGAGGAAGAGAGTTAAGAGAGCAGAGGAGAGAAGCGGTGAGGAGGGTGAGTGTGTTTGTCGGCGGCGGAGGCCCGCGGTCACGCGGCCGGTTAATGGATGCGGCTGACGTCATCCCCAGTCCCACGGCAGAGCGGAAGCCGGGAGTGCACCGCGGGGCATTCGCTCTCGTCTGCCTCCGCGCGCGGCCACACAGGACGCCCCAAACCGACTAGTCCCTCCCAGTTGCCTTTCGCCTCGTGGGGTGAGGCGCTCCTCAAATGTTGTTCCTCTTCCTCTCGGAACAAGCCCAGACTAGTCCCCCCCCCCCCCCCACCCCCCCAAACACACTCCTCCACTGTGGAATGTCTGCAGGGTGAAGAGCAGAGGAGATGCAAATTGGCCGTTTCCCTCCATGACATCATGGTGCTGGAGACCTGCAGTGTGTGAGGCTTCAGCAGGAGACCCAGGCTTAGAGTTTCAGTTTGACTGAAGGCAAAGCAGCAGTTGACTTAAGCGCTCCTTTGACTTTGTGTTGATGAAGTGGGTTTGACTGCTGTAATGGCTGAGGTTTGATTTGGTGGAGTGAACTGTACTGCATTATACCGTATTATACCCTGAGATCTCACACTGGCTTTTGATAAAAAAGATTATTTACCTTCCTAAAGATCAGCCAATCTGGGTTCACGTTGTGAGCACGCTCAATGCCGTGCTGTGTGTTTTAGCCTGTGTCCATGTGATAGGTGTGTTTGCTAAAGGAAAGTGATGGACTTAGACTTGCAAAGTGAGGTGACAGCCATCATTTTAATTGCCTGTAATGCCTACCATGCTCCAGTGACAGATATGGACAATCTTGTTTGGTCTGATAATAGCCCGTGCATTTGACAGCTGTTTCTTGTTATGCTACGCCTCCGACAAATATTGAAAGACAAGTTCTCCTGTCAATCATTAATGCTGATAAAAGCCTCGGCAAATAGTTTCAAGCCCATTTTGTTGTGATATGATTGCGCTCACTCGAATCAACAGATAAAATGATTTCATGGCAGGGAAATCTGAAGCTCGATTTGGAGTGAACAGGATGGCAAATCAATCACTGTGTGATCAGACTGGGAGAGAGGGTTAGACAGAATGTTTGACATGAAACCATGCGGCTCTTTGAAGCAAAATGGGAGAACAGTTTTTCATCAAGAAAAGAAAGAATGCAGCATGGTATTCAAATAATCCCGACTTTGAAAGATAGGGCATAGAGGGAGAGACAGAGAGAGAGAGAGAGAGAGAGAGAGAGAGAGTGGATTACTGTTTGTCAGAGTAGAGCGGTGAAGGGAGCGCTTGTAGAGACTATTTGCCCTCTGTCAGTAACCTATGTGCTCAACCTCTAATAAACTATATATGTTTGTGTGTGTGTGCATGTGTGTGCATGTTTGTGTGTGTGGGCTTGTTCTTCTGTTTTGGTGCGTCTGGATGCTGGTGTAGGTGTTCTGTTTTTGTGTATGTATGCATGTGTCCAGACTTGTTCTTATGTATATGGGGGTAGGAATCTTGTTTGTGTTTGTGTGTGTGAGTGTGTGTGTGTGTGTGTGCCCTGTGTGTTGCATGTTGTGAGGAGCTGAGTGAGTGTAGGCAGCAGGAAGCCAGTCCCCCCCTAGTGATTACACACTTAATCAAATCAGCGGCTTGTTTGTGCCAGTGTGTCAGAAAGGCACCCACTCACCATTCATTCCTCCCGACCCCGGCCTCCACGCCAGCCTGGGGGGGGGGGGGGGGGGGGGGGGGGGGGGGGGGGGGGGGGGGGGGGGGGGGGGGGGGGGGGGG
>JAVQKI010243230.1:0-10246 GCA_036025975.1 Nematalosa erebi
TCAGAAAAATTCTGATTGGTTCATTCGTTGTTGTGGAGCTACACACATCCCCCGGGTCCTAAGAAGTTCTGACCGTCACCTGATTTACTGTCTATGCGCTTAATGCACAGAAAATGCCCATTTTAAAAAACATTTTAAATTAATGTCTCAAATACCGAAATATCGCGGTTCACATGGGTGTGCCGAACCGAACAGGGTGAATCGAACGGTTCGATAAAATACAGAAAACCGTTGCATCCCTAGTAGGCACCAAGAGGGCTGGAGGTGAGGGAAAGGGATGAGAGGAGTGGAGAGGAGAGGAGAAGAGAGGAGAGAGGTGAAGGGGGGAAAGGAGAGTAGAGGGTAGGAGAAGAGAAGGAAGGGAATAAGGGGAAAAAGATCAAATGATGAGAAATGATGAAAGTTGAAAGGGAAAAAAGAGAAAAAATGAAGGGATGAAAAGAAATGTAGCATGAGAGAAAATCACTGATGAAAAAAAGTGTGTGTGTGTTCATAGCACAAGCATATGTGACTGTCCTTGCATTAGCTTGTGAATGAAACTTGATACGTCTTTTGTTGGTACATGATCGATGGAAATGGATGGCATGCAGTGTGGTTGGTGTTTCTCATCTCATGTGGAAAGTAGTTGTCAGTTTGAGGGGTATTCCTCAGGGAATATAGTCTCTCCCTCCCTCCCTCTCTCTCTCCCTCTCTCTCTCCATATCAGCCTTCACTCTCTCCTTTCTCTCTGTCTCTCTCTCTCTCACTTTCTGTCTCTCTCCTTGAGGCCTCTCTCTGCTTGGCAGTGTAAGATTGAGCTCCGCTTCTCCTCTCTAACCGCCCGCCTGTTGCCACGGAGATAAGACTACGGTGCATTTGTGGGTAATTCAGGACTGGAGATGGGAGATGATTGCAAGGAAAGCATTTCATCCTCCGACGACGCTCAGCCAAAAAAAAAAGAAAAAGAAAGACGTCAGTCCTTCCCTCGCTACCGTGTTATTGTTCCCCTCCCTTATCTCATGGTTGGGGGTTCTTGTCGATCGTGGAGGTGGTGGGAGAGGGAAAGAGATACCAGGGGGAGGGGTCTACGTGTGGCCCTGTTATTGTCTCTGACACTGTCAGGTGAATACGCGGATGTCTGAAGGTGTCAGGCACGGGCACACGTCAACAAAGGGGCTGTTGCGGCTCACGAGACAAGAGACGTCAGGTGTCACATGTCATTTGCATCTCTCGCCGGGCCAAAGGAGGCACGATGTGGACAGGCCATCTTTTTATGATGCAAATCCTCACGTTTGAGGTGGAAATGAGGAGAGGATGATGAAAGCTCACCGCACAGATGACATAACTGGATGGTCGTTCCATCGACCGTGCACCATTTTGTTTCCGTGAGATCAATCAGTCACTGTGTTCGTCTAGTCCTTTGTGTTCCCTGTGACAGAGGATAGAAACACTTATTGATGTTTGTGCCTCCATACTCATGCTAATAAAAAAAAAGGATTGATATAGAACACAACCAGTTACTGCATAGCAACCATCATTCCTAATTGACATCACTGGAAGTAAGTAAGAGTTATTGAATGGAGTTGGATTGAAAGCTCAGTGAAAATCTGATGCTTAAATTAAATCTCAGTTAAACAAATATATACTGTATGTCTACTGTGAACTAATATATCAAAGTAGGCTTGCTTGCATATGACCACTGTGGGGAGCACAGATTGTAGAATACACACACAAACAACAACAATATTAGAGACTGTACTCTCTTTTGTACACACACACACACACACACACACACACACACACACTCAAACACCTTTCACACACCAAGGCTAGCATGACTCACCAAAGTGAGTCCATCTGCGGTCTATCTCAAACCTCCGGCACCCTCAATCCACTCCCTGCTGTGCACCCCATCTTTTGAAGTGTGTGGCCATTTGTTTTATCATTGTTACACACCTGACCTCCTCTTCCCTGTTGACTGCTCCCTCCTTTCTTCACTCCATCTCAATCCCTCTTTCAATCCCTCTCCACTCCTGTGCTCAGTGCTGTCAGCAGACTGCAGCGCAGGAAGTGACATCACCATGTCCCCAGAGGAGCGCATGCCCATGCGGCGTTCAAGTACAAGGGAACAGGACCGGCGCAGTGGTGGCGGCACCTGCTTCCTACTCGCCGCCAGCGACTACACCTGCCCCGCTGATGGAGGCATCCGCAAAACAGGTAAAGGCCTCATACATGCGTAGATGCACACACACGTAAGCGTAAATAGACATGCACACACACACACACACATACACACATAAATACACATCCTCACACATTATATGTACGCATTATACTAATGAAACAGCCGAAACAATGGCATAGACACAGTAGCATACACAAACAGTGGCGCCATGCATATACAAAAACACACACACACAAAACAAATGAGAACACAGAAACTACCATACACACCTCTGTGTACAGACACACAGGAAGATTGGAAAAACACTACCTCTCGCACACACAATCATTCAGAATCACTCAGGGAGACAGACACCACAGCCATCCATCAAGCTTTCATTCTTATCCGTCATGCTCTGATGAGCTTGTGAGTGATGCGATGTCATGTGATGCTGTCGTCTGTCAAGGAAAAGAGACCCTCCTTAATGACTCGTCAGTGTCCAATTAGAGTTCCATAACTGATAGTAAGACTCATTTTACCACCTGTTCCCCTACTTTGGCCATCTTGTTCTTTAAATCAGTCTAAGGAAAGGCAGATTTTCCAACAAAGACACTTTGTGATTCTGTCAAAAACACATAACACAGCTATCATAGAGGGAAGCATCCATACCTGCTCAATTGCTACTCCTCACGTGTGAGTTTGTGAGATTTGACCTCCTGACAACATTTCAGGATATCATGAGCAAGGGAACATGCTCCTTTGATTATCGCCGCGGGCGATGATAGCGTCATTGTCATTGGCAACAGGAAGGGAACCCATCTGAGCTCACCTAAGGAGGACAGCAGAGCTGCAGGGCACCACTAATGGCTATTTTGTATGCACACGCTAACACGAGCTACATTCCCCCGGGAGTTAGCAAAGGAGCAGGGGCTGACTGGGGTGCAGGGTAGGGTAGGGTAGGGTAGGGTGGGGTGGGGTGGTGGTCATGAGAGCATTGCCCCAGGGCCATGTTCAGAAATGACCCCCTTCACTGGAAAAGCCAACACAGCCCAGTTAAGGGCAGAGCCCACACACCCCACCTTCTGCTGGTCCACAGAGAGCGGGAGCTGAAAGGGCATTTTAAGGTTAGCATCTGCTGAGTTTAGGACAAAGCTCATAAATAAGAGTCCACTGACCTGCTACGATATTTTGATGCTAAAGGCGTAGTAGGATTGTAGCTAGCAGACAAAAAAAATGGACATGACGGAAAATTGTGGACTAAGGGACTGGGGGACTTTTATGTGGATAGACTGGTATGTTTGTAGAATTGATTTAGGTTTCTCTTAATCTCAGATCTATTTCTTAATGTTTCTGAATCAATAAAGACTGAGGAAACTTAATCCCAATTCCTCTATCTAAAAGAAAGCAAGTGGGCGATCTTGATAAAAGAATAAATGATCACACTTAAAGCAACTATTTTAGCTTTATTTACCTTGATGTAACAGTTTAAGAGTCATTGTGGTGGTTCTGGGTCGACTGGTGGCTGTTTTGACTTCCCCTAGCTTATCTGGGTGGAGAAAGAGAAAATGCAAGGTTCAGCTGGAGGGCCACGGCCAAGTCTCATGGAAGCCTCAGGTCTCGCAAAGTAATGAATTGCATAACAGCGCTACACACAAACACGCTCCCAGACAGACACCAACTATCTATAAACACAACGTAGTGAAGGGGATTCAAAACATTCATCATGGAACAGCCAAAGAAAAAGAAAGAGAGAAAACTAATGTTGGAGGAGCAGAGAAAGAGGAAACAACAGTGTTGTAAGCTATCTCGTCCGAAGTTGAAGGGAGCTCTGTAGAGGAAAATGCGAGCACAAACCTGGCACAAAACAAGAAAACCTGGCACAAACCAAGAAAACAGTGGAAGGAATGGCCGAACCTACGTACATAGAGAGGCTTGTATGAAAATGAAATGTATTAGAGACAGCCTAATATGTCTAAATTAAACAGGGATATATTTCCTAAATATGGCAAGGAGAATCTTAGATAAATGATGAATGAAAGAAGTGTCTTAAAGATGAACTCTAAGTGATTCAGTAAATATACTGTAAACTTCTCACACATAGTTATTTCAATGAGAAAGTAAAAGATCTGTTAAACAAGATATATCAATGCCCACAGTGACAGTGGACTGACTCTCCAGTAACCTCAGTTTAAACCATAGAGAATGCCTGAGGACACCACTACACTCTTCACATAGTCTCTTAGGGCCTTGTGATTCTCCATGGATTTCCCAAACAGAGTGTGCACAAATGCTGACCTGCATCACTGCAAGAGATGCTCACAGTTCTCACAGCGCACATTGTGTGCATCGTATTCCAATGTTACACGCTGACAGTTATGGTTCAGCCAGGGTGTGGAAATACTGAATGGCCACATGTTTGCCTAAGGACATTATTCTCTACATCTTGGTCCATGTGGGATACACATTGGCTTCGGTCAAAGAGTGAGAAAGTCATAACAGAAGGCTGTGGCTTCAAAACCAAGAGGTTTTCTCTCACAACTGGCCTATATACTGTAATCTTAGACTGCTTATTTGGAACTTTTAAAGCTATGTGGCATTTTCACTTTTAAAGATGCTGTGTGGGATTGTCTTGACAATGTCTTGATTTTTCATTTAAAGACACATTTCCACCAACTTCTGTCAGAAAAACAAACAAAGAATGTTAGGAAGGGGAGGCTATTCTTTCTTATTGTGTCCAGTGTCTGGCAGGCTTTAGATTAGGGTGAAGGGGGACAACCTGACCCTTGAGACACCAACACTCTGACAGTCAGCAGAGAGTGGAGCTCCAGGTTTAGGAACAAGAACTCCTCCCCCCTATATTTTGTGTCTGTCATGTGGATTTGTTAATTAGGGGAGCAGAGGTTGCAACTGAGTGAAATTATCCATCTGGGTGGTAGTGCGTGAACCAGCAACATATAACCTCTGAGACACAGGCACCATGGAGAGGCTGTCCTCTAGGGATTAGAAATGCTTGCTTTGCATCAGATAACAATAGCGCACATTAATGGCCAGTTGCGATCCGAGATAAAGGGGAGAAGATGAATGTAGTCAGTTTGGCAGTCCTTGGACCACCTCTAAAATAAACTTTTAATACCACATGTAAACCACATCTAAAATAAAGTTTTCATACTTTTCACAAATTGTCACAAATTACCCAAGACTAAGGCTTCAACTGTCAGCTGGCCTCATTCAGTCAGTGAGAGCCCAGGTTGAAGAGGGAGAATGCACACCTTGAGGATAGCTGTCCAAGTGGACTGTTTGCTTAAATGAAACAAGATGCATTTTAGAAGACCTCTGGACTTTACAGTCACAGAGGGGGGCAGTAGAGGTTTGGATACTAATGTCTTCGCCTCTTTCACTAAAGGGAGTGCTGTCTGTAGGAAAAAGAACAAGATGCATCGGCCAAATAGCGAACTGGCAGCTATTGTTTACTGAATGGGGCATAGAAAAATGAAACTGAAAGTTTCTGTGCCCTATTTGGTTGGTGTTAGCTGCTGATTCGTAATTTGGTCTATGTTGTCAAATTTTCTCATTGTTTTTCCTACTGACACCCTTAGGTGACCTCGTATAAAAGAGCTATGGGTTGATTCACACTAGGTTTCTCCTGTAACGTCATGAAATTTGGCTTCACACAGTGGCCAAACACACAAGGGCTCACTTTTTTTTGTCAACACGCCAGTATCACAGGGCATCACCAGTCACAGCCACCATCACACTGCTTTCACAAATCAACTTTCAATACGTTTGTAGTTTTGTCACCATGATGCCAATTCTGATTTTATTCATCTTTTAGTATAATGACTGTGAGAATTAAACAAGTAATCAGGCCCCATTGTACTGGTATACTATTCATACTCACTAACAGGCATTTGATTGCACACTATTGAGATGAAGCATTTTTCACTCTGTTTGCGCTGTGCATGATGCTTTTTTGCCAAAGAATATGTTTAGCACTAGCTGGGTCACAATTTGATTTCTTTGCTGTGTGTGTGTTTGTGTGTGTGTGTGTGTGTATATATATATATATGTGTGAGTGTGTTTGTTTGTTAATTGTTTGTGCCGGAATGGGAGTGTGTGCACCACTGCACTGCTGTGTGTCTTAATGCATTTTCTCGCATTTGAAGGCTACGAGAAGTCGCGGAGCTTAAACAACATAGCAGGCCTGGCTGGTAACACGCTGAGGCTATCTCCAGTGACCACGCCCTACGGCTCGCCCTGCCCACTGCGGCGCTCGCGGTCTCCCATCCCATCCATTCTGTGAGGTCCCCCGTCCTGACGCGACAGCTGTCCATACCTGTGCCTGTAAAAAAAAAAAAAATCCTAAAACCCTCTCAGTGGAAGACCCCCTCCAAACATCCTCTCAGCTTTATAGAGTAGCGTAGAAGTCATTGTATATGTTAGTAATTTATAAATATGAAAGACCATTATATTGGCATTTGCCAAAATAAGT
This sequence comes from Nematalosa erebi, assembly GCA_036025975.1. Lineage (NCBI taxonomy): Eukaryota > Metazoa > Chordata > Actinopteri > Clupeiformes > Clupeidae > Nematalosa > Nematalosa erebi. The sequence continues at coordinate 6,633 of JAVQKI010243230.1, forward strand.
CTTTAGAGTTCCCCTCTATTTTAAATGCTTCTACTAGATGTGATTGCTGTCATTATAAATTATCCTGATTCACATTACTTCTGTCCGTTGACTTTGGCAATAAAAAAAGAACTCTTGTTTGGCAGCTCCACATATAGAAGCTTTGATGTTGTTTAAGGACAAGGTTTAAAATTCAGGGAGAAGACTGGTCTGTATGTAGAGAAGTTTTTCATGAAATTAAAATGATTTGTGCTTCCAGAAAAAGAAACCCAAGTAAAGATAAATGCTAGATGTCACTGCAGCAGGACCTCAGATGTGTGTGAATGAGTGTGTGTGTGTGTGTGTGTGTGTGTGTCTGTGTGCATGCGCGCGCATGTGTGTGTGTGTGTGTGTGAGAGAGAGAGAGAGAGAGAGAGAGAAGAGAGACACCGTACATCCATGCTTCTGTTTGTTTGGTACTTTTGAGACGCTATATGCTGTTTGTCTTGGACTCCTTTGTCTTGGCTCGCTGATACACCCACACGGCCTCTGTTCCACTACGCTCTACTCCGTCCTTGCCGCCACCGCCGCTCTTTCAGGCCTGGGCTAGTTTGCATGGATCATCCTTCCTCATCGTCCGCAAGCAGCATGACCAACCGAAAAAAGGCTAACAAGCAAATTAACAAACCAACAACAGAATAAGAGACATTTAAAAAAAAAACTGGACAGAGACAACATTCCAGGGTGTACTCGTTGGGGGTGGGTTGTTTGTTTTTCAACTTCATATGTGTTTATTGTATGCTTGGGTGTGTGTATGCACTGTATGTACTTTGCATTGTGCCACTATCTGAAAAATGACCACACTGAATGCCCACTTTTTTTTTTTTTAAATTTACTGTTATTATTTGCATGTGACTTTGCTCATCGGCTGCTTCTTTCATATTTAGTTTTTTTTTTTCTGGTCTCAACTGATCGGGTCTGATGCCAAAAAAAATTCACTAAAATCTTCGGCCTTGTTTCAAAGCTAAAGTGTCTCCAATTGTTTACACACAGATAACTACAAAGACCTTGTCTATACTGGGTACACACAAGCAGAGAACAGCATGCTTTCTTAAGGGACAGGGGAAGAGAATACAGACCTGGCACTATAAGGTAACCCTGTCCTAAGTTTACTGTAACAGACAGTTCAGTGTGTGCAACAAAAACAAAAAGACAGCAAAGACCAATCTAATCCCATCACATCGTCACTGAAGGCAATGAAACGTACAATGCTACTGCTTTTTTTTTTCTTTTTTGATCTCATGCCATGCCATGTCATACAGAAGCTTAAAATGTGTCACTCCATCAGAAACATCAGACACTTTGTTCTATCAGCATGTCTTTATATCAGCAAGTGCACAAGTACTGCAGGTCCAAATTCCACACGCATTCATAGCTCCAAGGTAACAGAAACATGCTATATTGACAGATAGGACAATCCTGATATGTAACAATGTCACAAAGGCATAATGTAACTTCTTGTCCTCTTGTTGTCTTTATAATCTACATGTTGTCCTACATACAGTATAGGCTACATAGATACACACAGCTCAGTATGTACTATTGTAGATCTAGATCTAGATTTTAAGACACACACTGGCAAAGCCTCAGGGCTATAGAGCATCTTTCAATTGGCACTGGTTCTGTATAAATACATTTTAGATAGAATATAAACATCTAGAACTGGAGCTCATATGAATTGCATCTTGCATAGAGAATGCGTCCTTGGTCTCCCTCATGAATAGTTGGATGCACTCATACAGGTGTCTCAAAGGGTATAGCCATCTCCTTTAGGAGCGGTGAGGTTGCTAAGCAACTGGTGTACTCAAACTCCTGCATTCAGCCCGATTCCTTTTTTGGTGTGTCTGACTGACAAAGAAACCACAGTGGTTCATTCAAGCTGGGTGAATTTTGTGACAACAGGTTGCAATAGAGGGTATGGTATGTTTACATTAAAAAATGGTGTGTCACTAGACTTATGTATGTTGTCAATGTGTACTGTAGATATGTGTCAAATGTAAATCATAGATCACTAATAGATACATTTGAGCATTAATCTGCATGTTAGTTTTTGTACATTAGAAACAAATAGGCCTAGATGCACAATGCTACTTAGTGATATATGCAGTTAGATTTTTTCATGAATTTATATTTTTTATTTTGTAATGTTAACTGAAGCAAAAAAAAGTTTAGCGGAAATGACTTATGTGGATGCCTGTTTATGGATCCTATCACTACTTAGGGAAACCCATGGATTCGGACACGTTGCCATGGTGTTGAAATGCAGGACTGTAATCCCTTCGATCTTAAACCCGGATTGGATACCAGCAAGTGAAGAGGAAGTGGAATACCGTTCATGTATCATACATATTTTCGGGGCAGAACAAGAACTGGATGGACAGTTTTTATGTCTTTTTTGTTTTGGCATTTAGGCTCCTGTGTTTGAATGGCTGTTGTCCACAAGGAGCAAAACCTGCAAACTGGGGACATCCTAAACACACAAATACTGACGAATTTAAAGACAAAGACAAAGAAAAAAAAAATGGCGACAAAATAAGGACACCATTCACCTCAAGGCCAGATACCTGATCCATATACATACTGCAAAACTGTACATACTACAGAAAACCTCTAGAGTACATGGGTAAGACCATGTCCAGTGCATCATACGTCTTTTTACTAATGGGACAGCTCCATCTTGTGCAGTGACCAGACTCACATCTTGTCATCCTCACTAGCTGTGGCTTAACTCCCAGCAATAAGTGTGCTGAGCTGTGCAGGCTTTAAGGCACTTATAGGGGTTATACATGAAGGTCACAGGCATTGAGTCAGTAATGGTAGGGGCCTGCTTTTAGCACAGCAGACAGCGACGTCATGATTAGCATTAAGAAGATCGATGTTTGATTTTCGTAAAAGTGTGTCCGTGTCGGATTACAGTGTTTTCTCCACCGCCATCTCCATGTGATTCATGTCAAGTTGACCATCAAATGAAAAAAAAATATGGACAATCTGTGATGGGTTGAATCACATGGTAGTGTTGCTGCTATTTTATCAGAAAACAAAAAACAAAACCTAACCAAAAAAAAAAAAAAAAACTGTAAAAGTTTCATGGGCAGATATGAACTCATCTGTAACGCTGTGGTTGGTGGTAGGAGTAACTGAGAGGCTATTCTGTAGTTTTCTCTTTGTAATCTTACAGAGGCACACACACACACACACACTCACACACAACCACACCACACACACACACACACACACACACACACACACACACACACCACAACCTTCTTTATAATCTGAAATAATATTTTCCCATGTCTCAAAATGAACCCTTTGAACTTTCAGACTGAATTTATATAGCAAAAGATACAGTTTGATCCAATGACTTGCAACTATTGCAAGTGAATCCTTCCACTCCATGCTGTCAAAGCAAACACACTGTCTTCAAATAATCAACAGGTAAACATTTAGTTATAATTTCTCTAATAATTATAATGCATAGGCAGTGATGCATTTATTGACTGTAGCTGTTATTATGGTTATGTGCCTCAACCATGCAGCTTTATTGTTAGCCCTGAGAGTGTTGAAAATGAGTAGATTATTACTAAATCGAGTTG
>JAVQKI010243419.1:0-17430 GCA_036025975.1 Nematalosa erebi
CCCCCCCCCCCCCCCCCCCCCCCCGAGACAGAGAGAGGTGGAGAAGTAGAGAGAGAAATGCAGAGAATGAGAGAGAGAGAGAGAATGAAGATTCATGGAAAGATTCCTCTAAGTCTAATTCTTTCATGCTGACTGTGAACTCTCATTATGAAGCTCTGCGCCGCGGGAAGGAACGGACGGGGTCGTCGTGACCACGGCGGCACGTCAGAGCGTGTCACCGCTCGTCAGGCTCGTTGACACGCAACTCCTGCGGAGAGGAATGTGATGGAGGCCCTTTGGCATGCGGCGGCGGTAGACTCTCGTTTCCCCGCCAACGTGGTACTCAAAGACACCGCAGCACTGCAGTCGGGAGGGAAGACGTGAGCAGGAAATGCAAACTAAAAATCCTCTACTCAAACCCTGTCCTGCTTCACTGAGCGCAATGGCAGTCACCACCAGCCCACGTACCTCAGTGAGCGCACACATCACACAGTGTGTACACACAGCACGACAGCTGTTATGGTAGAGCAACCCGGATGAGCGGAGAAATAGACTGGGGAGATAGCTGACTAGCTCAGAGTCGTGATGCTGATTTTTGGCTGCTTTTTGCTTGTTTTGCTTTAGGTTTCTCTCAGCTTCCATTCAGTCTTTGGCCATGGTCATGGTCGGACTGGGTGGTTTTCTACACAGAAGCCTCCACCTGATGGTCAAACAGCATATGGAGGCTGGGCACTAGAACGACGGCCTGCGGACTCGGCGGCCAGCTGGATGGACAGACTTTCCTAGAAGCCGAAGCAGAGCAGCCCAGGGGCAGCTATAGCTCTCGTCTTCCTCCTCCTCCTCCTCCTCCTCTCCCTCCTGCTGCTGCCACTGTCGGCTCTCGCGCCAAGGCTTTGGCATGCCACTGCAGTACTGGCCGTGATGCCACTGACCTTGAGAGAGAGAGAGAGAGAGAGCGAGAGAGAGCGAGAGAGGTCTCGACGGCAAGTCGTGCCAAACTCTCTCTGCCCAGGCAAAGACGCCCTGTGCAATCAAATGACTCTGCCATCGCAGACAGCCTCAGAAGTCAATAGACTGTGAAGGATTTCCCAAAGATTTATGGATGTTTACAGAGTTCATCAGAAACAGTGCTGACAGCAGTAAAAGAACAGGTTTTAAAAACTCAGCCTTGGTCTGTCAGTGACCAGCAGGAAAAATTAGGAATATCCCTGAAAGAATATCCCTTGGCCAAAAAAAAGCCAAGCAGCTCAATGGTCCATTATTTTATCCTTAAACGGCATGAACACCACAGCACTTCAGCATAGCTTTTGTTTTCCAGAAGGCTCTAAAAAATAACTTTAAGATGTGTGTGTGTGTGTGTGTGTGTGTGTGTGTGTGTGTGTGTGTGTGTGTGTGAGAGTGTGTGTGTGTGGGCAGTGCATTATCGGGCCTGAGGGGGTGAACAGTATTCCATTCTTCCCGCTAGCCATGTCTGAATGGTGGGAAAGCAGTGTGATATGCCCATCACTTCCTTCCTCTCGGGGGAGTGCTGGAGGATGAGCCTGGGGTGATCTTTAAATAATCCCCTACACTCCATCTCCACCACCCTCTTCAGACGTTTCAAACAACAACAACAACAACAAAAGGAGCTCATATACTGGATGTTTGTGAATACCTTTTCCAGAAAGAGAATATTGAAAAATGTTATCAATGAACCATTTTCTTTTGGCCTTATACATCATACAGACAGAATGCAGTCCTATTTACAATCTGAATGACTGATAACACAAGATGACCTCATTATACTCTCAGCTGCCTTACAGAGGACGAGTCAGTTATGTATATACACACAAACACTGTAGATATTGTGGGCTTATGAGCTTCAGTTTCCTATACAAGCTGCTAATATTAGTCCTTCCCATTCCAAATCATCCATCTGACATTCGGCATTTCTTCACTATGAAACAATACGTGAGTCATTGGGCTCCTCCATGATGAAACTTGAGAGGATATCAATGCCCTCTCTCTCTCTCTCTCTCTCTCTCTCTCTCTCTCTCTCACGCTAAGGGCAGCTGAAAGCCCTGAGGGCAAACCACCTTCAATTCAGCATCTGTGTAAGCTGACTGTCTGTGTGTGTGTCTGTCTGTGTGTGTGTATGTGTGTGTGCGTGTAAGTAAGTAATTAGCAATGCGTGAGATACAGATGGAAGGTAAGAGAGAGAGAATGAGTGTGAAAAGAGAGAAAGCGAGAGAGAGATGCCTCAGGTTGGCATCCCCATCCCCCCCTGTGGAGTTACTGTAAATCAACACATACAGTAGGCAGACATAATGGCGCAAAACAGGGAAAGCCATTTAAACAGAAAGAGACAGACAGACAGACAGACAGACAGAGAGAGAGAGAGAGAGAGAGAGAGAGAGAGAGAGAGAGAGGCATTGTGTGTGTGTCTGTCTACAGTACACATTAGCCATGAGTGTGTATGTGAATTGAATGTGTATGTCTCTCTACAGTAGACATTAGCTATGAATGAGTATGTCCAGTGTGTCCACTGAGTCACTGGACCAGCGAATGGTGTGCTGATGACTTCGCTGTACAGACAGCCCACACAATGTCTCAAGATGGCCAAGCATGCCTGATAGTGTGTTTGTTTGTGTGTGTGTGTGTGTGTGTGTGTGTGTGTGTGTGTGTGTGTGTGTGTGTGTGTGTGTGTGTGTTATCGTGCTTGGAATGCTCTGTACTCACTCTTATGCATGCAAACACAGCTTGCCTTTTGACAGCCCTTCTAATTGTCTTAAATCTACACAAGATCTCTGACAAATGACTGCCCCAATAGTGGAACACAACAACCATAAGGCCTCGGAGTAAAGCTGACTTAATTACACAAGAGCAGAATTAGCTAGAACACATGCTTCTGTAACATCACAAACCCTAAATGTCAACATCATACTCGCTCAGTTTTTCAGACACAGATCTTTATCAGATCTTTCTAGAAAAAATAGAAAGAGACACAGGCAGGTGTTTTGGCCTTATTAATCTGGCAGCCTTGGAGGTGAGAGTGCGAGCATCAGCATCAAGTCTCGTTGGGACCTCAGATACTGAGAAACACCTGGGATCCTCACTCAGCAAACCAGAAAGCAGGTGACAAACACACACACACACACACACACACACACACACAAACACCTGAGTCACTCAAGCAGTGATGTGCCGTAGAGGACACTGCACAGTGTCTGGTAGTGTGTGTGTGTGTGTGTGTGTGTGTGTGTGTGTGTGTGTGTGTGCGTGCGCTCATATTTGCATCAGAAACACTTTTTCGTCAAGGGATGAATCCTAAAATTGCTCTCCCTACAACACTAAAAATAGCATCTAAAGTAAAGGACCTCGAAGGACCTGCAAATGCAGATTATCTCAAATCCCAAGATATGTGAGATGGTTGAGAAGTAGTGAAAATACACTAATCCCTTTATTTGCATATAATTACACTGCTATGCACATTCAGTGCATATTTGAAGGAAAAATGTATGCATCTTTTTTCTTACATTGTTAATCACCACTATACACAAAGACTTTGTAATGTGAGCAAAATCCAGAACAAACATATTTGTCTCCAGAACTTTCATGAATGTACAAACATCCCCTGAGCTGTTTGTCAAAACAAGAGCATTCATCCTGCTGGTTACCATGGCAGCTGTATCTCTGGTGACCATGCTGCTCCCTGCTGTGTCTGAGCCCGCACGACCTTGAGTAGAGGCAGCCCGTTCCACCCGCTTGCGGCCAACCACTTCCCGTCCAAAGTGGGGACACTTCCTGGTTGGCTGCTGCCGCCCTCCCAGGAGACTTCCTACCACAGACTGCAGAGCATCCTACAGGATATGACCTCATTTCCCCATGCCTCTGATCCTGCAGGTACCATGCTCCTGTTAATAGCTTCCTCAGACACTCTGTGGAGCTATGGCTTTCTCAAGAGATGGACAGAGTGGTGCAACAAACAGACACGTGAGTAAAGGTGCTGGACTAAACCCACTTCAGCCAGCAATCATTTTGCAACCTGGTTCTTTTTCATAAATGACTACTGCACAATTTACTGTAATCATTTGCTATTTGTGTCAAGTCTTCATAAGAGAAAATGTCGCAATTTTACAGTGACTTCTCTTAATTCAGACCGGGAATATAAGTTCAATGTAATTCTCACTGGTCAGAATACACACATATATTTATCCTGGCCTGTACAAGCTATCTTGAAAAAGATCTCTGGCTGATAAGAACAGCTAAGGTTAACAGAATATTAAAGCTTAGTGTACACACCCACTCACATAACCCCATCACTTTACCATTTCCTGTTACAAGCACTGGAGAGATGGCACTTTGTGCATTCAGCTCTTCTGACTTCTCGGTACGATCAACCGACTCTGTCTGTGAAAGCGATGTTGATGCCACCCACTTAACACTCGATCTGACGTGGCCATTAAGTGAAGCAAGTGTACAGAACTCTGAAAAACAGTGCCGCACAGAACGTCCTTCCTCGTTAAGTCATTTTTCTTAGCTTCAGCCAGTTTGGTCCCCGTTTGTCCTTGCTCTTGCTTACCACAAAGAGAGAGGGAGGGAGGGAGAGAAAGAGAGAAAGAAAGAAAGAAAGAAAGAGAGAACTCTATAGAGGGGGGGGGGTGGTATAGAGGAGAGATTCTCCTATTCTCCTTGTGTGGCAGCTGTGCACATGCAGAAAGCAGCTCACTCTGCCCCCTCTGACTTCCTCCAGACCTGTTCCAGGGTCAGCCTCTGCCTGGGGGGCGTCCCTGGCCTCCACTCCATCATTGGAAATGGCACTGGCGAGGCAGAGGGAGGCCAAGGGCGTGAGGCGGAGAGCCATGTGATTATACTCATTACCGGCTCCTCAATCCTCCTTCAAGGCCCACTGTGCCTGTGGCTGTGGTGCCGATGACTCAACAAGAGCATTGAGAACACTCAGCGACAAACAACAGCAACAACAACAACAACATCATCAACGACTGCCCACACCGTGGGCTACGAGTCGAGTCATCATGCAGGGGAGTCCCACCGGTTGCTTAAGCGATCTAATTTGCGGGCAGGTTGGAGGCTACCTGCTTGAGAGTCAGTCAGGGCTACCCACCTGTCCAACTTGGGCACCGTTAAGTGCTCGAAATCAATACTCCTACGCACGCGACCGACCCAGACAGGGGCCAGCTCTGCTACTTTCCCCAGATGAAAGCACTCCATTTCTCTGAGACTGAGATGGCTAAGTGTTCATTAGCATGCTGTGTGGGACAGCCTTTCAAAAGGCAAAAGTGCAGCCAGGCACCGGAGTGCACCTCAATGCAATGACCATGCACAAGAGAAAGGCTTCAAATGTTCGCCAATAACACACACACATACACACACCTATATACAGAAAAACAAACCACACACACACACACACACACACACACACACACACACACACAAAGAAGACTAGACAGACACGAATGTTAAGATGCATGGTGTGTATGCTAAGATGGATGGAGACACAGATGCATGGTGATGGGCCAATCTTACAACTGAGGCTCCACTCAGAAGCTACAACATGGGGCTGTTGTGAAGACAGCTAAAATCTACAAAATAAAGTGCCAAGCCAGACAGTAGTAGTTTTTTTTTTTTGCAGACACCTCTTCTCAGAAGCTGCCAGGACATCACATTAATCCAATAAAACCATCAACTTATGCACAACAATTTTGTGAACCTAAGGAAAGTGGACCAGATGCCAATCCTGTCAACGTTAGCCAATTATGAGCTCAGACTTGCACTCACAGGGCATTCATGCAAAGCTCAGCTACCCTCCAGCCACCAATTTGGCCACACATGCAACCAAAAATTTGTTCAGTGCAAGTAAAAAGAAATAAATAAAAATTATTGGTTGCACCAGACTGCAACATTTTTTGTTGTTGTTGGTGTAGGGACCTGACTCAAAAATAGGGCACACTGGGCAGGCTGTCTGACTTCTGATAGTGCAGGATCGTCCATGAGTGTCCACATTTGAGTGGTATGCACAGCTCGGCTGATACTGGCAGACATCTGCTAGCTTGTTTGCGGCAGACATCATGTTGAAACAGCAACTGGCAGCAGCGGCAGCTGTATTGTAGTCAGGTCTCGGAGGTGGCCCGGTGCGTGCATGCCATTACAAAGTGCATGGACACAGACTAATAATTTTTTTAGTATTTCTAACCTTTCAGTTTCCAATTCTTACTCTTTTCATTGTGTGTCTAACAATGACTACATCGACTACATGAAGACTTGAAGAACACACACACACAGACACACATGTATTAACATTACACAGCCGTTACTAGCGCATAACTTCAAAGCCTACCAGGATTCCCACTTTCTGTGAACAGAAGGCACCAGCATGGAAATTTCCCTATGACATCACTAGCCTATGGGACCTAAGACTAATCACATTGAACATGAAACGTTTGTCTGATGGCAAAATTTGCCATCATAAAAAACAAGTCTTAAAGGAAAGATGTCTTTACTTACCCGCACAAATGTGGGAGTCATGCACGAACACACCGTCCTCACGTGCTTCAGACACTTCTCATGGGACATGAAGTTACACACTGAGGGGAGAAAGGGGCATTACAAACAAGGGCGGATTGTCAGGCACACTGACTTAAAACATGAGGAATGCACTCTTAAGCGGAGAGGATAAAGTAAAAAAAAAAACAATCCCAAGGCTGCACATTTTTAAAGTTTAAGTTTTAAGACCACTAAGAATCATAATAATACCACAAGTATACTGATGGATTCAAAATATACTCAGCCTCACTTTTGAGCAATTTACATGACAAAAGTGTATCAGGATATAATTAATACATTAACCTACACATGTGTAACCTACAGATTGGCAGATCTCACAAGCCAACCAACAACAAAAATTTATTTGGCTCCATACAAAAATGAAATGCCTGCCAGTAACAATTCCATTACTGACTATTTTTAAAGCCTCAAATATGAAAACATTGATTGAAGCATGGGTTGGGCAGTACAATATAGGATAATTTGGCCAACGGTAGAGATTTTTATTTTATCGGTCTACCAGCAGTTTGGTTTTGATAGTCACATTTGTTTTTGATTTGCATTATCCCATGCATTCATATATATATATTAATCTTGTTACAGTATCAAAGATGAGCTGCAGATCCTAAGCTATTTTACACGTTCACGCAGGTAAATGCATTTTTGTCGATTCACGTGACCAAGCTCTATGGTGTGGTCACTATGAGGTGCCCAAGTGAACTATTTGACAAGAAGGGTCCACTCATTCCACAAGCTTAAATTTCCCTAGCCAAAGAGAGTTGATACGTGAACATCTTGGGACATCTTGTTGGCTTTTTGTCCTAAATAGCTTTGCAATTATTTACAGATTATCTTCATTAATTTTGTGTTTTGTATTTTTAATATAAAGATGTCCTGAATGTTTTTAATTTATACATTTAACATTTTTTATTTAATTTTGTTGTGTTCTGCTCTCAATCCGTAATGATTTGACCAGAGTTTAACTCATCTTGGAGGTTGATGTTGGAGGTTAACCTCTAATATGTTGTGCTCAAAACATTCTGAAATCAATGTATTAGCACATTATTACTGGAGACAAATACAGCTAGTGTCTGTCTCACCTGGTCAATAGGCTACGTACTGCACATTTGAAATTGTATTTAAAAGTTATATGAAAAATATATCACAATATATAAGTCGCATACTGTCCATGCTTGAAATGATACTGCAGTATGAATTTTCGGCCATATCTCCCAGCCCTAATTGAAGCCATTTTATATTTTTTCATGACCTGCAGAGACCCTGAATCTGCTGTGCCCTTTTTGGATTCTGACGCAGACAGACACCAACAGTCCTGACATTTGACTTTCTAAATAATGTGCCGGCTCAACAAGCACTGGAACCATAGTTTTCATTTTGTAGATGTGCAGTTGATGTGGTTTGCATTTTGCAAATTTCACAGTGAAACCATCCGATATGAGTCAAACCCAAACACTTTCTCTTGCGTTTCTCTCAGGACAAGCTTATTACAAGATGCACAGGCTTTGTACTGGACTAAATGAGACCAAACTACTGTAATGGAGGCATTTTTTGCATGGTTACAACAGCTGGCATTTGACAGCTGGAAAACCCTCCTCAAAACACTCAACGCAATGTACACCAGCGAGCAGCTTTTCTTACAAGACTGAACAAAAATACCAAACCATTTCCTGTTTTAGACATTCTCAGTGGTTTCCTCCGTGCTTAGTATAGCTCTGCTCCGTCCGTGCTTTAGATTGATGGTGATACGGATAGCTGATTGTCATCTCGCCACAGCCTTTTTGGAACTCTCCCAAGACTATTAATATGCATTGATTGCTGCAGAACGGCGGAGGCGTAGGTGTCTATGGTTTCATCTATTTACAGACCCTGGCAAAAGGGCACGGGAGGATTATGGCACGGGCCACCGGTGTCACCTGTGGACCTTCAAAAAAAAAAAAAAACACCTGGGATCGGTGCCAAACACCCCGTGCCGTGAACAGACACACAGTCGCGCCCCCTCCCCCCCCCCAGCGAGTTTTTTAATGCTTTGCGGTGATGAGTCTGTGGGTTTTGCATCCTGAAAGGGTTCAGGAAGCGAGTCATCTCTTCAGCTTAAAAAACAGACCAAGGCATACAACTCTGGGATCCAGGCATGCCCAGGCCGGCCGGGTCTGGTTGAATGCAATGTGTCTACAGTAGACTAAGTGCTGGGCCTGTTTATTTGTTTAGGGCTTTGGCTGTTGTTAGCTGCTTTATGGACGGTTATTGACACAGCATGCAAAGATTTGTCACTTCTACAACGGTGAATGAAGGGCTGCCAGCTCAGTGACGGGGCCTAGTTCACAGTAATTACCAACCGCTCAACGAGCACATCTAATCAATAGTGTAGGACATCTACACACAGCCCAACACCCCCCACCCCCCGTTTCAACCATCACTTCAATCCACCTTCTCGGCCTCGTGTTCCGGAGGGGCATTCCCACAAGCTGCTGGAAAGGTTGCCTTGTTTATCTTCAGCTGGGACACACCCATCTTCTCCAATACATGCGTGTGCATCGTGCAGCCTGCCTGGTTCTATTGGATGATCTGTTGCTATGCCAACCACAAAGAGTCAATCACGACTTCACAGCCACAGATTGTGCAACACTGACAAATCTCTCTCTTTCTCTCCCTCCCTTTCTCTATTTCTCTCTCTGTCTGCCTGGTAACACCAGAGCTGTCCATTAACAACCTCTGTGCTCCCTACCTCAAACACACACACAATGGTGATGAGACTTGGGTGACAGCCGACATGAACTTAATTCTTTTTCTTCACGCCACATTTTTGAGGTGAGACCAAATTTTGTCTCCATGAAAAATTCCATCCAGATTTTACCATGTTGAAGAGGGGGTACAACATGGCTACTCTGTTGGCCTTGCTTGCTTGTCGACTTATTGCCACTGTCTCCTCATCTCCTCCTTTTCAGCAAGGAGAAGCTGAATTTAATGCTTCCTGGTATCAGCTTGTTGGTCAGCCAGTGCTCTTTCCTTTCCCTTCTATGCAGATTCAGAGTACGGAACGCTGGCATCAAAAGCCACACAAATCTGCATCTAGGGAGTTTTGCCTAGATCAACAGCCCTACTTTGCCTTAAAGGCAAAATGTTTAGATTTCTTTCCATTACATTCACACGTGCCTCTGTTGCAAAACATGCAATACAGCTCACATGTGGTCTCAACTCAAGATCTGATCACAACAACAAAAAAAAACATTTTTGCATGACAAATAATCTCTACAGACTTCAACCACTATAACGATTTCTAAAAGATTATTTGTGGCTGGCCTACTGGATGTTAACACCCTGACTGACTGCACTGTACTGATAAGGAGTTAGTGAACTGAAGGAGAGGTCCAGAACATGTCAGGTGCCTATCAAGTGTTTATGTGTAGTTGATGACTGTGCTGTAGCAGAATATAATTTTAACTAGAAAAGCACTCAGAGAGCGCAGACCTCCGCCACGCAATTCAATCCGGTGATCCGGATAACCACCAAAGTTTAATCACTTTTAAGTTAGCCCAGTTTGGACATACCCTGAAAATTTCATCGAAATCCGTGCATAACTTTTTGAGTTATGTTGCTAACTAACTAACCAACCAACCAACAAACTCTGGTGATCACATAACCTCCGCTGGCAGAGGTAATAAAAACTGCTATGTGTAACTCTAACATTTTCGTTTTTGACTTGCCGTGAACATAGCTTTACATTCACTTTCATTATTTAATACTGGGTAGGAGCCGATTTTACTGTATAGGAGAGCCAGACTTGAGGTTGTTCATTTGCATGCTAACTTCAGTGAATATATAAAACGTGACGCTATAGGCATTTAATACAGTTGATGTCATTACAGCTGCTTTTTCAAATTCTGCTGTTTCCTGGTCATTTTTGGATGTTTAATAACCCTTTTACCCTTAAAGTCTTACACACAGCTCCACTGAGATGAATTCAGATAGCGAGGCTGAACTGACCAGGGAAAGAAAGAATAAATAGAGAGAGTAAAAGGTCACACTCTCAACCAAAGTAAAAGTCTACCCAAACTGGTTTACATCACAGAAAAGTGGACTTTATCTCAGAGGCTGCCGTGGCCACATATCACACATGTGGCATCTCGCTTGAAACAGGTACTGCCAACATCTCCTGTAAAAATAAAGCTCTCTTCCTGCTTCCGCATTACAAACATCATGTTACTTTCTCAAGAGGAAACAAGGAAAAGTAAAACATTTCTTTTGTCTGTACAGACATGAGGTGATCAAATCTCCGGAAAGTCACAGTGTTGCTCATATTTCATGAATGCCTGCCATTCTCTCTCTGCTCACTGTCTTGACCAAAGACTTCAAGAAACAAATCTATGGAGTTATTTCTCCTTCATTTGGCCCTTAACTGAAAAGAAACGATCCAAATGAGCTTGGGCAGTCGAGTAGGGCATTGTAGTATGAGCCCGCATTACTCTCCCAATTAACCACGGGTGATTTAATTAGGCAGCCGTCAAAGCAGGGGTTTGGGGAGGGTTGGGGCCTTAGGGGGGGCAGGAGGGATTGATAGGCTTGACTGATCCCCCCACCTCCCCGCTGGCTGAAAGTAACTGCAATCATTAAATCACCTCTTTTGAAGAGATTAAGAGAGCAGTGGCCAAAAACACCACTACAGAGCAACACATCATGAAGCAGAAGTCAATCGATCGCTGCCCTCCATCCTCCAACTGATGGGCTGACTACTGCCAGTGACATCCATCAGTGACAGGTCAGCAGCCTTCAGCTCTTGCCCCTCACCTTCCACCCCCCACCCCCTCCTATTGCAAGTGCAAACATACGCACACACACGTAAAAATTTGTGCTGATTTTAAAAGGTTGTGTGTGTACAGATACAGTAGTAGGGCATTCAGGCTAATAGATGAGAGTACACAAATTCTGCATGATGCAATTATAACCAAGGTCATCTGCGCAGCCCAGCCAGGAGTTCAAATCTGCACCCTCACAGCAACCACTGATCAGAGGTGGACGAAGTACTCAATTTCTTTACTTAAGTCGAAATATAGACACTCTTGGTCTCTTTTTTCCTGACTTAGAGATTTTCACTTAAGTGACAGTACTCAAGTAGGGTACTTACAGTTTTCAAAGTATTTCTCTACTGATGTGTTGTGTAATGCTTATTTTGTCAAAGACTTACACTTAAATGCATATTTTTTGGCTGGTCACTGTATTGCTTCTGTTAAAGCAAAACTGCCCTTTTGTTCAAGGCCACCAACTTGTTGGTGGGAAAAAGGGCAATAAACTTTAGCACTACAACACTGAACATTTTTACTTCCTCTGAAGTCATAGTTAATGAACTTCTTGAGAGAATAACTATTTGCACTGGGATGCCAGCCATACTGAATCAAGTTTATTACAGTCAATCCACATGACTTACAAAAATATAATTTCATAGTTACTAGCTTAGCCTACATTCAAAATGTAGCAGGGTCAACAGTACAATATTTCTCTTTAATATCTAGTTCAGTGAGTAAAGTACAGATTCTTGAAAAACCTGCTTAAGTACAGTGCTTGGGGAAATTTACTTAAAGGAGCAGTATGTAAGTTTGTGGCCAAAACTGGCACTGCAATCACATCCGAAATACTGCAGAACATAGTATCCCCTCCCCCTCCTACCAGATAAGAGGACAAAGTTGCTGAAAGCAGATAGGTGGAAGGAGGCGCAACAGGAAAAAAACACGTAATATAGACATAATGACAACATCAACATCAGTTAAGGGCAGCAACTTCTCTTTTGTAATGGCAATATTCAGGCCAGATTACTGTTGTCAGTGATAAAAGTATTTTAAATGACCATGATTGCTTAATGTCTGGTGATCAGGTGCATTTTAAGTTTCATCTGCCTCTGCAACAGATCAGGAGTCAAGCTCCCTAGCCAGTCAATGAGAAAGCTCAGACTCCCAGTCAACTAACTAGGAGGTTCTTGAGATGTCAAGAGGAAGGTATACACTCAGCCCTCTAAACTTCACTACCTTTCAGGTCACAGCACCACTATGACCGAGATCATCTGCACAGTCTAACCCATGGCTCAAACCCACGACCTCACAGCAATCTTGTATCAGGAGCCAACTAGCCAGTTGACTGAAAATCCCAGACTTCATCTCAACTGAGGAAGAGGCTCTTGAGATGTTGGGAGGGAGGTGAACTAACTTTAAAGTTAAACTTAACGTAAAGCACAGCAAGGCTAGCTAGCATCCATTACACAATTACCAACTGAAATATGGAGCAGCCTATAAGGCCACTTAATGTTCTTACCCCAGTCTCCCCCTAAACCAGGGGTGGGCAAACCTTTCTGTCTGTGGGCCACATACTGAAAAACCTAAACTGCCAAGGGCCAATGCAAACGAAGAGCACCAGTTTTTAACCAGTTTCTAGTGAAAGAGCGACTGCGTTTTAGATCTGAAAACCTGCAGGCTGTCTAATGCTACACTGATGACGCTATTAACAAACATGTCACATCAGCGCTGAAACTATGCTGTGCAATGGATATGTAATATCAGATTAATGTAACAACAGGCCACATTAATTATTTTTTTTTTAGTTCAGGGTGGGCGGCATAAAACTGAGCAGGGGGCCACATTTGGCCCCCGGGCCTTAATTTGCCCACCACTTCCCTAAACCCTGAATCCTCTACTAGTGTGCGCACAATAACTGATTGGTCGACGTCTGACAGTGTCAACCGTCGATGAACGTCTGTTGCCCACACCTGAGGTGTATGCGCAGCTCACATTGCAGACCTCTGTCAGTTCAGCTGCCACCGATTTAGCATGCCAACAGAGTCGGTTTGGTGTGCGCAGGCTACAAGATTTTATGATTGGCTGATTCATTCCAATTAATCGTCTGTTCTTTGGAGTTTCCCCAGTGTGTGCACGCTAATAGTTGTTTGTTGAGGGTGCAGAGCTGATAAGGTTTAGGGGAGATATTGGAATTAGACTCTCCTCTCAAAATCATTTTAGCAATCGTTTCGATAGATAGTCCAAAGATCTGTCCTCTAGGATATCCTCAGGCTGTATGGGTTTGGACATGAACAGTAAACCAGCGGTTTTACTATTTCAGTAGGGGAATACAGGTCGTAAGGAAATCCTACGGGAAACAGCAGCAAACGATGTGCTAGTGGAGATTCCAATGTTCCTCTTTCAGTAGGACGTGTAGGAAGTGTAGCCTAATAATTAAACCAGAAGTTAAAGGGATATCTGACTCGACTTAAACTAAGATCAAAGTGGCATTGGCTACGACTTGCTTGAGTAAAACTGGCAACTGCAAATTATTTTGCTTTGATTCAAGGGACTTCATCAAACCACACTAAAGCCATGACAGCTCGGCTATACTGTACCTTCACAGAGAAACCCGACAAGTCCCCAGATGAAGTCACTGCAGTGATGACAGAAGGTGGGTTTGGTAAGGGTCACTCTCCGAAAGCAGTGTCCAGGAGCGTTGATCTGGTACTTTGTCCTGGAGCCCGGCGACTGCTGTGCCTTTTTCCTCCCGGAATTTGGGCTCTCACTGGGACTGGCGTGCTTAAGACGACCGCTAACGTTATCTGCCATTGTGAAAACAGCTGCCGTTCCTTAAGTTTACAGAAGCGTTTAAGATATGGGCAAATATAGCTGTACTTCCAGATGTCTGCAGCAACGATTTGTGCGGATGCTGTATTAAACCACGCCATTCACACGCCAAGTCATTCTAACTTCTGAGTTGGCTTTCTAACCATGGTTTACAGTCTTCGGTAAAGACTTCTAGTCAAGCCTACCACCACCGATTCTGCCCATGAAGTTGACTGCGCTGAGCTACAATAACAAAAAACAAGACGTGGTTAAGATACTTTTACGGAAACAAAAACGGATTCATGACAAACCGACTAAAGAGATACTTCAAGAAAAAAATCTTAACGCCACTGCTTCCTTCCAAGCGCTGTTTACGCACAGTCACAATTTGAAAATAAAACAAAATTAAAAATTGCGCCTTCAATGTCACCGGATCGAACAGTTATTTCACAGAATCCCTCTCTATTGACGAGGAGTACAGAGATTTACAACCACCACATTGGCATCAAACGTGCTTCTTGTTTTCACGTTCTTGAAGGCTGGCGAGATTTTCGACAACACATGCACGCACGACTTCCGCCTGCGAGCATAATTATATGACACCCGCAGTCACGTAGCGTCGCCTATCCTCGCTGATGCCAGTAGAAATATGTGAAATCATTTTCATTTTCTTTACTTGCTGTGAATTCGCATTGGGTGTAGAACGCGGAACCCGTCTGGTCGTCGTCACTTGGTGTTCTCCATCATCCCGCCCTCAAAACACATAGAAGGGGGCAGCTGTTAAAGATTCCTAAGCACGCCCCAGCTCCCTTTTTCCTTGCTCTCTCCACATACTCTTGATGGATACTCGCGCATATTTAGCCTGAAACACTCAATACGGATATAAATGCAGGACTAGACCGGTCCACTCCGATAGTCCACGCATTGTATCGGAAAAGGGGGTCTAATCAAGGGGGGAAAAACAAACAAACTCCCGTCCATAGACTAAGGGTTGCAATTCAGATGAGCATTTATTCAATTCTACTTTATTAGGTCAACAGTCAACTGGCTATAATTTACACATTTTACAGGATAGTAACTAGGAGATTAAGTCATTTAGCATAATTTTTATGAACATACTTAGGCAATGGCATAGAATTGTTTTTATTATGTTACCAAGAGGGCTCTAGGCAAGAGTAGTAGTCTACACTAAATATCTTTGACCACCATTTCAATTTATGGGTACACATTTTACAACTAAATGTGAATGACACAATTCTCGAACCCTGACCTACAAGACTGGATCAACCTGAAAAACAAGGCTGAGAGATCCCCTGCCAAATGTCATCCTCAAAATCAAGTAGCCTACCCTACTATTTTTGATGGTAAATTTAGGCATATGTGTTACGTGGCCTGTGTATACAGTCACATTTTACTGGGTTTGGCTCAATAGTTCAACTGAATTAGGTAGGGATTTGTTTATAGGCCTAAGTTAAGGAAAAGCTTTTGTCTAAAGAAAATAATGTAAACAAAGATCTTTTTACTCTTTAAATTTTTTTCATCCATAGATCAAGGGAAGATATTCACCAAACGTGCAAAAGTTTTACTTAGCATTGCTTACCCCACCTTTAAGGGATCTACTGATCATGTACTTTCTCTGTGTTTACTGTAAACAAGATTTTGTGCACTATCATGTCCATAATCAGGTGTTTAGCAAATTAAACAGACCAGTAGCAATGATCACAAAGGCTGCAAATAGTCATTTCATTCAAGCAATTCTCCTCGTGTGTCAATGAAGCTCACTTATCAGGAGTGCTGTGGTCACCAGTCGGTGAACCAACTTAAAGTAAAATTTGGCTTTTGAATTTATTGATAAGACAATGCAGGGGGGACTGGAGGTGAGTGTGGAGAGAGTTGGAGAATGACTGCATGTCAGACTAAAACCTGGACACCGCGAACACCTGCGCATTTATCGTATGAGCACTGCACCCAGGGCACCCTTAAGTAGCCTTTCACAAAAATAAATTAGCAATTTTTTTAAAAAAGGGATTTACTTGTCCAAGAAAATAAGGCCTGAAACAATCTGCACAATGATAACAACATGTATCTGAACAGACAGTAGACACACGCAAGCGCATGCATACACACACTCAGGCACACTGGGTATTTATAAACTTTGTACAAACACAACCATACACTGGCACACACACACACACACACACACACACACACACACACACACACACACACACAGCATACATACTGTACAAACATACATACATTAGTACGTACAATCACCTAATAACCTAACAACACTTTATTGTTGCAGACACACAAACACACAGCACAGTAGTGTTTCTAAGTTTAGATGCATTATGCAATATACAAGATATCCCCTCACCCCTCACATTTTTGGAGTGGAAGAGGATTCTAGCCGAAACCTGAGCAGCTCTGGTGAATTCCAAATCCACAGGAGTTAAAGCAGTGCATTATTGTGATGCTCACACAAAATATTGACAGTTTGGGCACAATTAGGACATGTTTGCTGTGAGGTGTACTTACTTTTGTTGCCAGCTGTCTAGATATTAATGGCTGTAGGTTAAGTTATTTTCAGAGGACTATAAATCTACTGCTACCTAAGTGTATACTGACTTGAAGTTGTATCAAAGGTTAATTTCTATAGTGTTTGCCCATGAAAAGACATTAAAAAATATGAGGGGTGTGCTCAGTCTTGTGAGACACTGCATGCATTATAGAGCATGAATATTCTATTCTATCAATTTCTAACTATTTGTAATAAAAACTAAATAAATAAATACTTGCAAAATTGTGTAACATCTGTTAATATTAAAAATTGAGATGACTTTTCGAGGGGTTGAATGAGCATACAACATTATCGCATTACAATATGTATTAAACAAAGATTTAAGAGGGACATAAACATAAAATTCATAACGTACATAAATACAGTATAGTACATACAGTAGGTGACATACAGTAGAGTAGAGTAGAGTAGAGATACTGTACCTGTTGCAGCTGGTGCACACACTTTTAGGGGTGTTGTGCTCAAGGGAAGTTCTTGAACTCTTACTCCACCTAGTGGCTCACTTTCAGACCTGCTAAAAAGATACAGCAACACATGCTGAACCCATCAGTACATTTGAGTTACTCATGTATAACTATAGTTTTAAATAGGTTTAAATGTAATAGTGCTTTTAGTGCAGACGGAAGTATACTGAAAGCTGTGTTATGGTAAAACTATGAAAAAAGATTTTTAAACTACAGTACAGTTATAAACATGCTGTTTAACACATTGTAA
>JAVQKI010243466.1:0-13599 GCA_036025975.1 Nematalosa erebi
GCCCAAGATCAAACGTATTCCTCTTCATGACTCCAAACATGTTCATCAGATTAAGAACATATCTTTGCAGTAAGTACTACAGTATAAAATGACCTCTCAGAACTGAACTGAATAAAAACAAATATGTTGAATTCACTGTCAAACACCCCCCAGACTAAATGCAAGGTTAAATGCAGAGGACAAATTCCCCAGATCAGTTCCTTTTTGAGAATCATTGTGGTGTTAGGCAGAGGTCTAAATCCTGCATTGCATCCTAGGCCAAGAAAAGGGAGGCCAAAACAGAGTGTCAGCCATGGTCACGTGTCTTCCCTCAGGTCACAGCTCTTCAGCTGACTGGTTATCACTACATTAGCACGCTACATGCACGGCTTTACCTGGGTTCTCTCCCTGCCAGGATGAGCTGGAAGATGCCCACACAGGCTCCCCTCTTCCCCTCCCAGTACTCCGGGCACGGGTCAAGCCGCTCGAGGGCGTCAAACGCTTTGGCCGCGTAATAAAACTGGCCCATCTAGAGACAGAAACAAAGCCTGGAGTGACATAGTTCTGACCATGTTTAGAGAGAAAAGAAAGGCAACAGGAAAAACAGCCATATCCACACACAGTGCAGACTGGGCTCGTGTGATGTCCCGTCACAGACACTGACCTTGTAACAGTCATTAGCGATGAGCTGCAAGAGGCTGATTGACTCAGAGGAGGTCTCCATCTTTAGGTACAGTTCCCAGGCTAAACGAGCCTTCTTGTTCATTATGTCTACATGCAAACAGCCAGTAAATTGATTCATCAGTTTCAGTGCAACACTCATAGACCAGATCATTTGAGGACATTTAGTGAATTCCATCAGGTGAGCACTTACAGCAGCGCGTGAGCCAGCTCTTGTACACGTAGTCATTCCTAATTTTCTCATTCTGGATCATCAGTAGCACCTAACATGAGGACAGCAGTCACTCTCAAGCAAACGTCAAACTGTAATGTCACAATAACGCACTGGTACAAATGTCGATAGTAAACATATATCCCCCCCACAAAGGAAATGAAGGCCAGTGGTGATGCATCAGTACCTCCTCAGCCTCTTTATAATTTCCGAGGGAGGCCTTAGCTTGAGCATAGTTGAAGCTGAATGTGTCGTCATTGTAAAAGTAACTCTTTAAAAAAACAACATAAATGTTGGTAAGCCTTTATTGTGTAACAGACAGCAACACATTGTATAAAATGTGATGGGAATGCATGTCACCTTGACTGAGTTCAGGTAGATGAGCACATCCTCAAACTGCCTGAGAAGGAAGAAGCACGAGGCCATGCACTGCCGTCCTGGGATTGTGTCTTCAAGGGGAGTTGAAACAGACAACATGGTGAAAAAGATGATCAAGGTCAGCTCTCTCTCTCTCTCTCTCTCTCTCACACACACACACACCAAATATCCCAACTTTTCATGTCTTACACTGCAGCTGTCATATATAAAAGCTAAATGTGAATATCTGCTATGATAAGGTGTCCCATCATCATAATGACACACTGAGCTTACATTTCAATGAGAACAGCTTTATCAATAGACAACACAAACAGCAGCTCATAAGCGCCACACTGTTAACACAACGGCAACATTGTGACAGCATTAAATTACCGCATTCGCTGGCCGATCCTCCCACCAGCTGAAAGAACTGTTGCGCAATCTTCAGGTGTTCTCTCTGAGGGGAAAATGTATGCTGTTAGAAAATAAAAACAAAACCTCCCGCCATATCAATATGTATAGACAGCAGTATCTATGCATCAAGATTACTCACAGAACCGATTTCCTGACCTAGCGCGGCATTGACCACACCTTTCAAAATATATTCCTACCACAAAGAAAAAAATATTAATAAAATAAATAGCTTTTGCATCAACCAGGAAAGTTGGAGGTGTGAAGTCAAAGAAACAGCCATGGGAAGGAGGGATGGCCAAGCCATGCCAAAAGGAAAGACTGAGTAGCTGATTCAGTACCTGGGGTGTGGTGGGTTCAAGGTCTTTAATGAGATTGTAAGCCTCCTGAACATCGTCTTTAGAACGGGAGAGACAAAAGTTTATTGTTGAATATGATACAAGAGAATATGTGATTGAAACCTAAAGATGACAACAAGAAGTCACCTTGTCTGAGGTAGTAGATAACCAAGTTAAGCCGAGCCTCTGGAATGACGTCAATCAAAGGAGGCAAGACTTGTAAGGCCCCCTCTCCACCACGGAAAACTACCTAAGAGTGAGGTCAGGAACCAAACAACATGTGAAACAAGTTGAGAAGATCTAAGCATCTCTTTCAAATGGACTATCACGTAGTGGTATTGTTTCTAGTGAGAGTATTTACCAGGTTGTGTCGAATTAGCTCCTTGGCAAATTCAAACGAACTGGAAGAGATGTCGATCAGGTTCTTTAACTCAGCCTTACAGAGAGAGAAAGAGAGAACAGAAAACAAATAACTAGTGTATAACAGCCATAAAAATAAAAGACGTTTCTTCACATTACCTTTCCCTCCACAAGTAAACATAGGCTTACATAACAGTCACATCCTCAAGTGTGAGCCTAGAACTCACTGACACGGTCTCAAGAGGTTTCAAACAAAGGG
This sequence comes from Nematalosa erebi, assembly GCA_036025975.1. Classification (NCBI taxonomy): domain Eukaryota; kingdom Metazoa; phylum Chordata; class Actinopteri; order Clupeiformes; family Clupeidae; genus Nematalosa; species Nematalosa erebi. Next base: position 2,597 of record JAVQKI010243466.1, read on the forward strand.
CAATTCTTCCAAGTCCAATTCTTCCAAAGTCGATGCCAAGGCCCATTTAAACGGCCGCTATTTCTTGGCCACTTAGTTGATTTGCACTGTCACAGCCCTGTCGTTACCGTGCTAAGCCCACTCAATGACTCTCTCTGCAAAGACAGAGCGTTGTGATTGCTTTTACCCAGCCTGTGTAAGACCAATGGTAGACCTATTAAGGCTCCAATGGTGTGTCACTAGACGTATCCACGGAGTAAAACTATTTCTTACCACAGGGGTGCGTCTAGAATTGTAGGCTATCTAACCTCTACAACTAAATAGAGCAAAATCCCATATCTCATGTATCTTTCACTGAGATCGCCCTAAAATTAACCAATAATTTATGCAGAATTATAAGTTCTTTGTGGAAGGTGTCCATTTTTAGTATAATTATGTGAAGGATTCAGTCCAAATGTGGGTCTTTACCTGTTCCAGGGCTTAAGGGAAAAACAAACAAACAAACAAACAAAACAATGAAGAACTCATGTGTCACACAGAGTTTACCTCTGCAGCTTTGCCGTTATAAAGCCGAAAATGGTTGCATGCCTTGAGGTTGAGGGCAATAGTGGAGTCAGGGATACTCTGCAGGTATACTGCCAGCACCTCCTGAGAGACATCATAGTAGTCCAGCTTGTAGTAGCACAAAGCCACATAAACATTGAGGGCCAGGAATTCTCTACATAATGAACAGGAAAAATAGGCTCATTCAGACCATTCCATCAAAACTGGTACAGTCATTATCAGTGGCATTCATGGAGTATGGTCTCCAGAGCACTTGCCTGTTCTGCAGGAGGATTCGTTTGTAGATATCAATGGCCTCTTGGTAGTGTGAGCGCATGTAATGGATGGAGGCAAGGCTGAGCTGGTCTTCAGTGATGTCCTCCAGATTCTGGTGAAAACTCATGAGCTTCTTCTCATCGTTGAACTGTTGAAATGGAAATTTAGGCAGAATGTTGTCAAGCAAAGCAAGAGTGGAGTATAGGTAACTGGATTAACCACCCAGCATGGGTAGAGCTCACACAACAGTAAAGTTTTAGTCTATACACTTGTATAAAGAGACACAGACACTAGTGCTAAGTCACAGTGACTTTGACCCCATCCTGGTGTAGAAAAAGTACGTTTATTTTGGATTGGACTGAACATTAGGAGAATTTGAACATTTGCTACCTTGTGAGCCAGATGGAAGAGAAGCCGATTTTGGAGTTGACACTTTGGACCTAACAAGATCAAAGAAAAAAAAAAAAAGATTTATTTTTCAGATCAAGTAAGGCAAGTGTGATGACATGGGAAGATAATGGGGAACCTTTCAATGCAGCTTCCTCAGCCTCCTTATATAGCCCAAGGAAGAACAGGGCGCATCCCAAAAAGACCCACACATCTTGGGGACAGTCTGCCTTGAGTGTCAGAGCCTTGTATTCCTGAGGTTGAAACAAATTGAAATATGAACACAAAACAGAACAAAGAAACAAATACAGTCAATATGCAACATACTGCAATCTGCTCCTGAAACACCTACACATATTATGCACACAATGATGCATGAGTCCATGCATTGTGCATACAACGACAAACCATGTTGTGCTCAAACATACCTCCATTGCTCTTCTATGATCTCCTAAATGAAACGCACAGAAGCCAATCCAGAGGTCTGCATGTTCCTCGACCACCCCACCACTGGGTTGAAACTGTCAAATGCCACAGGCTTTACATAAATCTCATGTGTCATTTGTGGACATATTATAAGGTAGTGATAATGTCCACACACCAAATCATTTAGTTTACCTCAAGCACTGTCAGTGCTCCCATATAGTCTCTCTGGTTCAAGTAGTCCTCCAGTCGAGGAATTTTCTTTGTCTTGTTTTTTCTCTTCTTTTCAATCACACTGGAAGCAGCATCGCCACCAACAGCAGGTTTTACTCTGGAAAGAATCTTTCCGTGCCAAAAAGTTAACATGAGGCAAGGAATAATATAAAACCGAGGAGTTACGATACAGTTTCGGGTGAAAAGGTATAATATTAATTCTAGTTTAAAGTTAGCACATTACAGATAAATTACCTGACGGTATCTATGTTAGAGTTTGTAACCAGGCCCGTTAACACCTAGTTACATGCAACCACAAAATCGTTTAATTGTCAAAATGGACGGTAACGTTTGATGGGGGGAACGGTAAATTCAGCAGCTAACATTATTATTATCCCCGATAGACGTTAAGTTTGATCGTATCTCACATTTCGATCTTGCACTGCAAATTGAAGTTTTCGTTACCCTGTTTATGTAAATGCTAGCTAAGTTAACGTCAGCTGTCCCTAACTTGCGTTAGCCATTAGTTGTAGCTTATCTACAGATATGTTAACAAATGTCAGATTTTATTCATATTTAACTATTCAATTACTTCAAAAGTTTTTTCTGCATCATTCTAGCAAATCAGAGAGAATTACAGCGTTTATGAAAGGCACAAAACTCACCATGGTGCTTGAGCAGTTGCCTGGCAAATCCTAAGGCACTACCAGCTAACGTTGATTTCAAGTTGCTGTTTGCTGATATCAGTAGCCCATGGTATTTCCACAGGCCACTATGTTGGTTCAGTTTGACACTGGTTTGCGAGCCACAATCAATTGGCTAAATTATCTTTGAGGCCAACACAGGGCAAATACAGAGAAGACATTGCGTCTGGATTTAAAATGCGAGAAGCCCAATTGCTAGCTTCTGCCACTACGCAGTGGAAGGTAGAAGCTTGTTGCTAGGCAACGAGACCCGAACTTGTGGTCACGTTGAAATAAGCGCACTTGTTTGTCTATTACTTGCTTTTTGTATGCATTTTTGTAGGTGACCTGCGGTGTCAAGATGGGAATACATTAAAAAGCAATTTTGCACTGAAATCAGAATATTTCGAGGTTACATGTACATCTCATTTACAATAAATTGATACTTTTCTCTATAGCAGGGAATGCAGCCCCAGTGGCCTAATGGATAAGGCACTGGCCTCCTAAGCCAGGGATTGTGGGTTCGAGTCCCATCTGGGGTGGAATGTTTTTAGTGGTTCCGGAGTACAGTCGGCTGAAATGCTGTCCGTAGAAACACAACGTATCGAAATGCCATGGTTTGATGGTGACCACTGCACCACAACTACTACATAAGGTTAGAGCTAACATCACTGTCGCTGGGACCAGACCCTCTGTCTCAAAGGTACAACTTGAGGGTTAAAAATCCTTTTTCATTAATGTGAACAAAAACAAACCAAGAACTAATTTTACAAAAACACTTTCAATTACAGACACAATTTTAAAGTATTTTGTTAAGTATCTTTATAAACGTTCTAAAAACAGAATTTGTTAAAGGACGACGACGCACAAGGGAGTCTATGAGGAATACATTGTTATAGGATACTTAAGACTGGCATAGTTGAAAATAAAGATTCGAAGGCTTATGCATTTTTAAACCTAATAATGAGCCACTATGGCATTTGACAGGTTGGGATCTAGCGTCCACAACCACGTGTCTGTGAAGATTCTCATTCATCCAGATCATGATAGTCAAGGTATTCAGTTATAGGCAACTGAACTTTTTGGAGTTTGGAGACATTTCACATTTCATCCAAAGGCCGATTCTCAGCATCTATCTGCTGCTTATCATTCTGCCTTGAAGTCCCATCCAGGGAGTTTACCTGCTCATTTGCATCGGAGCACCTGACACCCTCTGGATCCTGTGATCATAATGGCCAATTCAGGCCAGGCCCAATCTCACCAATGACTATGCTAATTATGTTAATTGGTGATCAATGTGATCCATTGTCAAATGAGGGGTGTGGTCTACAGTTCAGTTACACCAACAGTCCAGAGATGAAAAGTGAAATCTCTTTCAAAACTCCAAAAGTCCATTTACCTACAACTGAATCATCCACCCCTTGCAAATGAATTTGGTTGAGAAAGTGTGTCAAGTGTGATTCACTGACATGGATATAAGTTCATCTTCACTGTAGCATCATGCAGAATGTTTTAGGTGGTATTGGGGTTACTGATCTAAAACTTGGCTCCTTCACTTATAACTGTTTGAAAACCAGTGCTCTTCATTCAACAATAGCCCTTGGTAGCTTAGACATTCAGTTATGTGGCACAAATATTTAGGCAAGAGTGGCCAAAAGGCCCAAATCTCAAGTGGTATGATTCATTTGGGGTGGGGCAGTGCCTGGACCCTGTACACCCCTAGTACAACACCCATATAATGAACTTGGTAACTAAAGGTCTCTTTTGGGCTCAGTAGCATTTATCAGCTTTAACAGAGTAGCTGACACTGTTCCATGTCAGACTCCAATATTGTAAGCATATATCCATTGTGCATGTTTGGAAAGCAGTATTTATCTAATGGACAGGATAATTGTACATTCTATATGTACACACAGTACTTGTAACCTGTAACACTGCTGGTATTGCAGCATGCAGGTATAACCAAAAACCCAGTTGTCATTCTGGAAAGTTTTAGTAGTCAGAACAGAAAGTCTTTAATACACCCCCCTTGAAATAGTCAAGACAAATCCAAATTAAACCAGTCAAGTTTATTGACCAAATGCAAAGTACAAGACCCTGGGCTCGCTGGCATTTATGACCAATCAGCGGTGGCACCACCCCAGTCTCCAGCCTGTGCCGTTGGAGCAGCGGACCAATCCTCAGTGGCAGTCTGGGCACTCCAGTCCTCTGTGGAAAGAGACCAACAATGTAAACTTAATCGGATTTGTAAAGAAAAAAAAAAATCCAAACAAGGATGAAACCAATAAACTGTGGCTCAGGTCACTATCAAACCCCAGTCATAGGGCTACAGCCCTCATGGTGTTAGCGAAAACCCGGCCAGCTTTCTGTTGCACACTTCCGACACCCACACACCAACAATAATGCCAGGCTTTAACAGTGTGCAATGCCACACTTAAGGAAAGAACCACTTCCAGCTTGCAAACACCACTGATCAAGTTGATAATCTCACCTGCGAAAACCTCTGTGGTAGGGGCAGCCTTGGCAGCAGCTGCAGCTGAACAAGCAAGCAAACAAAAAGGTACAAATTAGTATCTTGTGATCTTAGCCATTCTCAATGGGTTGTGCTGACATGCAGCTTTTTAAACATACCATCAATGGCAGCAGGGAACTGCTGAATGGGAACAGAGGGCACCTGCACACCCTCGGACCAGTCAGCCACCTCAGGCTGGGCAAAGTCGGCAACGGGAGCGGTCCATTCACCCTGGAACTCCTCCTTACCAACAGCCTTCTCAGCGGCAGCCTGCTCCTCCTTCTCAATCTAACAAAGGCAAACAAGGAATCAGTTGGCTTGGCATAATACGTCGACGTCATGCATGTGTGATGAGAATACTTTAATATGCATCCCATGCACATTAGCTATGCAATATCAACCATTGAAAGGCTGCACTCATGTATGACCCTTACCTCTTCAGGGTCCCTGTAGAAGTACAGATCTGGCATGACCTCCCAAGGATGCTCCCTGGAGATTGTACCCCGCATTCTTAGGACCTCCCTGGCCAGCATCCACCACATCAGACCCACAGAGTGGTGTCCCTACAAAAAAGAAAATCAATAATTAAGACACAGAACCTTCATTACAGGTGCGGTGGGCTCACAACTGGCATGTTTCACCACAGCTGCACAAATGTATGCACACTAGAGCATTTGGTGTACTTTCTGTAGTACAGTACCACTCCTGACAAGCTTTAGCCTAGAAATCTAGACGCCCCTAGCAGCAGCAAATCGATACCTTGCTAAAATAAACGCCCAAGTCTTTTTCAGGAATCACAAAAAATGGCGTAAAATACTCTTGACAATTTGGGCAAAAACAAAACTTTGGCCAAAAAATGACTTCTACGATTATTTTAGCAAGGTGACGAAATGTAATTCACTGCTGGGGACGTATTGGGAGTCCATTTGACTTGCGAGCCGATTCCCCTAGAAACTGACTGAGCAATCACCATTAAGTATAGAGTCAGAGGGCTTAACAAAATGACAATTTAGAGAGAAACAACCTGGCCTGCTACCCTTGATGCAATGTATATTTTATGTTCCGCTGCACATATATGTACTTGTCAAGTGTAATGTGTTATCTATTAAAGACAAAAACGGAAATAGAAATGGCGCTAGACAAAGACTGCCAACAGTTGTCTTTCGCCTTGATAAAGGCGAAAGGCACGCGGTGATAAAGATTATTGAATACTCCACTTTTACCCCCTCTGGTGATTGTTGTCCCAAGTACCAACTACGCTATGTCATCGCATTCGCTGCCCTGGTTAGTTGTATAGCTATCCTATTGTGTGCAGAGGGATTTGAAAGCCAACCTTTTATCCTGCCCCCGCTGCCAATGGAGATTCCCGACCCTACCTCATCTTGATGTGAGTGGTCAAGCTAGACAAGCTTGCCACTGGGAGAAAATAAATGCACACCCTTTTTTCTACATTTTTCTTTCAGTGCACACTTGCGCAGAACAGACCCAATCACGTGCACACATATACAATATGCTTCTGGTGTGAATTCTCCCCTAGATTTATTTCAACTAAGGGGGAACTCTACTTCTCCCAACCATTAGAAATCCTGAGAGAGAAGCATTTCTTAATCCCAAAACCCATAACAAGCAAGTCTCTTCAAATTGGATATAATTACCTTGTTGTTGCATGGAATGGCGATATCCACATATCTGAGGGGAGAGTCGGTGTTGCAGAGAGCAATGGTGGGGATGTTGACATAGGAGGCCTCAGTCAAAGGCTGGTGATCAGCACGGGGGTCTGTGACGATCAGAAGCCGGGGCTCCCTGAAGGCAGCCTGGATCTGATTGGTGAAGGTACCAGGGGTGAAGCGGCCAGCAAAGGTGGTGGAGCCAGTGGCAGAAGCGAACTTCAACACTGCCCTCTAAGGAGATCAGAAAATGGAACACTTGAAAGAGACTTTCACCAATCGCGATGAATCCAGTTAAGGTTTGTTTGAAGAGAAAACTCGTAAGTGTGGCTCTGGTCACTATCAAACCCCAGTCATAGGGCCACAGCCCTTATGGTGTTAGCGAAAACCCAGCCAGCTTTCTCTAGCACACTTCCGACACCCACACACCAACAGTGGTGCCAGGCTTTAATCATGTGCAACTCCAGACTACAGGTTCACACAAATATGGAATACTAATATTTGAGAATTATCTGGTGAATTAACCAATATCCTTATTGATTAACATTACTGAGCGCTGTTGGTTGCATGAGAAGACAATTTGGTACAGTGTTCCAAATGCCATCATACCTAGCAACAGCACTCCGCCTCCAGCAGGGATAGGAGCCAATACAAGATTTTTCCTTTAAGCAAAAGCGATCCATTTGTCAAACATAACTGGGGAGGGTCACTGCCATTACATTACCTGGCCTGTATTTCTGGAGGAGATGACGCACACATCGGCTGGATTCTCAATGGCAACAATGGCACGGGCTGCAAGCAGCAGCTTCTCCCAGGTCTTCTTAAGGTTTATGATGTACACACCTGAGTTGTTAAAATACATAAGCTCCTTGAGACTTTCACCATGTACCACAGACTTATTAAAGACTAGAGTAAACTGATCAAAATGTAGTGAGCAGCACATAACACTGTGAGGCTCTGCAACTTTATACAAACGAGATAAATCAATAACCACTTACCATCACTTTTCCTCTTGTAGACGTACTGTTCCATCTGGAAGTCGAGGTTAGTTCCTCCCAGATGAGTTCCTGCAGCCAAGAACTTCAGCACATCCTCCTCCTTCATCTGAAGGACATCCAGACCTCCGGACATCGTGACCACTTTCCCTGCGCAACGAGTAAGTGGGAGAGCTGGGGGTACAAAGACACAGTAGTAAGATCACTAGGAGCACCCACCTGACAGTACAACTACCCCAAGCAAAGCAATTGCAGAGAAGAACTTGAGGACTTGTACTCTAAAAGACTATCCATCTTTGGAAAGAAAGACAGCATAAATTGACAACGAAACGGACACGCATGTCTAATAGAATCCATGGATTCAAGATAAAATCATGGCTATAGAATACCTATAATAGGGCTATTTTCTGTAATTCAGGTAACTACTTTATTTGAATAACCCAGTCAACAGAATCGTATACTCACTGGGTCACGTTTACGTTTTACAGCTAACAGCAACCAAGGACGCTAACATGTTAGTCTCGTTAAGCGAAACTGCTTGAGAACGTTTATTAGTGATGTTAGCTGAGCAGTAGCTTGATGAACAAAAAATAAAAACAAAACAGCCAGCCATGTCAGGTTTGGCATCGAACCTTACTAACATCCACGATATTACCGCCTAAACTACAACGTAACTTGCTTCACATGTGATGTGGCCATTTCAATAATCGACTTCCCGCTAGGTAGCTAACTGTATGCTAACTTCATGGTACATGTGCATTCGGGCAGCCTTAGGCCTACTTCCCCCTATTAAATTGCTAACATGGTAGAGTCGAGATGTTAGCAAATTACAAAAAAATGAAGCGTTTTACAATTTGGGTGACTCTATTTGACAACCGAAACGAGCAAACAAAGATTAAAATTCATTTTTCTGTGAATTGAAACTCACCACGAGACAACGCCGTATGGAGTTCTGAACCTCACGGCAAAAAGAGAGCGTTCATGGGATATGACGTCGTATATATTGCAGAACCCTGACCAATCGCTAGAGAGTCTAATTTCCTCGTCTCAAATTTTGTGTTGCACACAGATAGATTATTTGAAATAGCGCCCTCCAACGTAACGTAGTCCAGCAAGCGGTGCTTTCTCCATACTCCGGTACTAGTGGGCTATTTGTGCTTTTGATTCTTCAATTGAGCTGAAGCACTTCTGAGCCAGGATCAGTATACTCGCAAAACAGAATGAAGCAGTGTGGCTCTGGTAAGGTACTTAGCCCGGGTAAGCCTGCTCAAAGCTGCATGCATGATGCATGCTATCATCATGAATTCAAATGGCAAAGTATTCTGAAAATGGCATGAATGCAATATAGTACAGTTTGAAAAAACTGGACTATAATTTCTGCATTACTTTTGCAAAACCATAGTGTTCAAAAATTTTTGTTTTGGGTTAACTGTTACCATAAGGCTATCAGCTGCTCAGTGAACAGGCTAAATTACAGGGTTACTTTATAGGCTAGTCAGCCACAGTGGACTTATTTATTTTGGTGGTATCGCCATTTAGGCCTATGCATCATTTTGACTGATGCTGAGTTATATTGTTACATTAAGGCAATCTTTGAAATTTGGGAATTAAAACCTCCACTAGTGTGAGTTGTAAAAGAGGGGTAGTTTGAATATAGACCTGGAAATTTGAGTTTCAAATCTTATGGTATAGAGTCTAGAGCCTCAGAGGTCTATTTTCTGTTAAGGTCACTGAATTTAATACTTTTAATTTATTTTCTTTAGAACCTAATTTCTAGGTTTTAAGCCTAAATAAATCTGACATCTTCAGTTAGCTACTCTGGTCTACTAGTGTGTATGAAGGGGTGGGAACTGGGTTCACATCTTCATAGGAAACCACTATACTGGCCTGACATTTCCCAGTAGCCTTTTAGATGAGCAGCATAAGCCTAGAGGCTGATGAGCAGCTCATCTCCACATTCTACAATTACAATGCACCAGAATGCAGGAAAGCACATCTACTTTCTTAAAAAATGTCTGGGGAAGAGACCACAGACCTGCCACTATCCAGACATTTCTGTGAAACAATGAATCAGCAATACATGTCAAAAGGGTCAAGGATACACTACAGGACATCAATATTTTGGAAATCTCACACCACATCTGACCAAAGTTGGCAACTCTGCAAGTGCCAATACATTCCTCACATCACTTAAGCTTAAAAATACAACTCATGCTAAACTGTAGTCAAATTTGAGATTTGTGTCAGTTTACATTTCTGTAAAATGTACTGTTTGATGAATGATGACTGACTAATGCACTCAGCAACTTTTTGGACCCTTTAAGGAGTTCCTAACATGCTGTGAAAGTAGCCTGCTCAGTGGGACTAGTATTTGAAGGTTTCCAGAGGAGATTGCCATCACCAGTCTCCAACCAGATATCATGCTCTGGTCCCAGGCAACAAAGCAGGTGGCCTTCGAGAGCTGACAGTGCCCTGGGAGGAGAGGATTGATGAGGCACATGAGCTCAAGTTGGGGAAGTATCAGCCTCTCATCGTAGAGAGCCAGCAGAGGGGGTGGAGAGACTGGGACCTACCAGTGGAGGTGGGTTGCAGGGGGTAACCAGGACAATCTCTTTGGAGAGCACTGGGGACGCTTGGGGTTAGAGGTGCAACTCGCAAGAACCTGGTGGGCGGCATCTTAAAGCAGGCAGAACTATCATCCAGATGGCTGTGGTTAAAGAGGAGTGACCGATGGCTAGATCTGGCTGGCAGAGAAGGGGGGGGGGGGGCAGAGCTGTATGGCCGGGCCCTGAATGACAGAGGGAGTAATTCCAGGATGCTGGTTCTGCTGTCAAGTCCCACTGAGGTGTTGTGGGCTTGTTGGCGAAACATCGGTGAAGTGGGGTGCCCACTTGAAAATCCTGTGAAGTCTAAGGGTCCATAACATGCAACTCTGACCTCAGTTGAAGACGTTTGAGGGGAGCGACAACTATGTTCGCCACTGCACAGAAGGAGGTTATAACTCCTGCCAAGCGTAGTGGCTGCGGTATACCCTACAGTTAAAAGGCACACTGATATTCACTATTCTCCAAATACCTCCCAAAACCATTGGATAAAAATACCCTGGATGTGACTTGTGCTTGCTAATTACATAAGAGTAATTAGCACAGGGCATTCTTTGACCAACTTTACAGTCATTGAAATTGCATTATTTTGAGGTGCAAATGCATGATGTCAGCCTAATGTTATAGAGTACAAAAGCACCTTCAAAATATATTAGTGTTATTGCTACCTTGCCTGCACAAACGAACAGGTATGCTTATGGATTTCACTATTTTTGGAATGT
>JAVQKI010243553.1:0-12844 GCA_036025975.1 Nematalosa erebi
AATGTTGTTATGCTTTATGTTATTTCATTCATCGTCATTTACATATGCTCATAAAAATATCAAATGTCATATAACTTGTTGGTAGGATTCAAAAGTGTGACATCTAAATAAAGTTTTTACAACAACAATTTAAAATCATCTATCCTGCATGCTGTAGAAATCCTTCCCATATTTCACGAAGAGTTTTTGCAAGCAGAATTGCAAATCAGAACATGCTTTTGACAGATGCAAGGTCTGAAATAGTGCATCTTAGAAGAGCGTCAAACACCCCAGGGTCGTGTGCCTGTCTCATTCTCAAAACCCGCCTCATACTTGAGACCAAGGGCAAATGTTGCAGTAATGTGCTGACTGTAGGAGTGACAATGTTACTAGCCCGTAAAAAGACCGGGAAACTGTTACAAAGTGTTGCAACTAGCCAATCTCCTCTCGCACTGGGTGTGTCCACAGTCCAAATTTTACGCGGCGCTATGGGCTGAAAACTAAACCGAGATGGAATATCCCAGTCTGAACCGGTTTCAACCGGTCTTGGGTTGATGCATGAGATGGGAGAAAGAAGAGCTGGGTTTTCACTTTCAAAGAGCTCTGCTTTAAAAGAATATTTTTGCATAGTTAAAGTAATAAACTAACGCCTGATTTGTTTTGTGTATATGGACAGTTATCGCGTCTTCAGTATGGCACCGTAAATATAGTTAGCCTGCTAGCTTGAGGACTCAAGTCATTGGTGGCCATACACAGCAAGCTAAGTTGCTAACAGGGGACCTAGCCGTAGCTAGCTAACTCGTAGCTACATCGAATTTATTGTACGCGTCAGTAGGCTAAACACTTACTTGGATAACGATAGCCAGCTCTGCGTAGATGGAAATTGACCACATGCGCAATTATTGAAAGTAAATACTCTTCTTGTCAAGGACATACTGTAATGTAGTTCGCTAGTTTATTAAATATACGCTAAGCAACATCAGACATCACGTTGCTAATGAACAAGAACACCAGCTAGCGTCAGTACATTGCTATCGTGACACCATGAGATAACTTACTGTCGTTAGCGTGAACGTCAGCTACCTTTTGAAGAATTTGCGGGAACACTGTTGACTTTTTTTTTTTATAAAAAAGAATTGCAAAACTAGGGAACCAAGTAGACAGGGAGTTGCCCTGAAACTGCTATTTTTTCATCGACACGAGGAGTATTTTAAAACAGGTAAGTTGGGTAAGGGGCAAGTTAGCCAACTTTGTCAACTAAAAAAACTCAGCTTTACAGCTACGGTGTGTAATGTTTATGGCATCAACTTTAAGTACACATAACCCAGATGTTTGCACCCCGTTTTATTTCAGCCACTAACAGTACATTCACTCTACATTTTCAAAACTAAAAGCTTATGAATGAACCAACGTTTTCATGCCATGCCTAGAGAAATGTATGGGTAGTACAAGGCTTGTCCGTCAGTTGATTCCGTAGTTAGCTTGCTAACCCTTCCACTGTCATAGGTGCCAATGCATTCACGTTCCTAGCTAGCTTAATTACAACGAGAAATGCGTTTCGTAATGAAATGAGTCTCTACTCAAAGAAGGTGCTAGAAACTTACTTATGATTAACTGACCACGTTGAAGTGTTTTTAACATGTACAGTTTTGAGGTTCAGCAATACGTCAATACGTATTGAGGTGGACGATCCCACCACAAATGAACAATGTTAGACATTACTGCTAACTTGTCCATAACTCTGTTTTGGAGTAGGTGAATTTAATGTCAATGTTTCCGTTGTTCAATGGAACAATGTAATTGAGCTACATTTTCAATAACATTATTAACTTGAGTGATTGTGGAATTTGGGGTTTAATGTATGTTTTGTGGCGTCAACATTGTCCTGTTCTTTTAATCATATTTGTAGCTCTATGCCAGCAGAGATGACAATGTTAGCGGACCATACAGCACGTCAGCTGCTGGACTTCAGTCAGAAGCTAGACATCAACTTACTTGACAATGTGGTCAACTCAATGTACTATGACGTGGGATCACAGGTGAGACTTTGCATCAGAGCTAATGTTTAAAATGAAAGAAGTGTGGTTTTCCTTTTTAAGTCAAAATCACATGGTTGACATAAGAGTGTTATTCGGTACTGTCATGAGATGTTTAATTTAGGAAATGTTTGTATGACACTGTATTTCCATTTCACCCACAGCAACGAATGGCACAGGAAGTCCTAACTAATCTGAAAGATCATCCTGATGCTTGGACAAGAGTGGACACTATTCTTGAGTTCTCACAGAACATGAAGACAAAGGTAGGCTCACTTTAAGGCCTTACCGTTGAATTGAAATGTATGAATGCATTGTGGTTTGCAGTTTATTATTAAACTTTAACTTTACACCGAAAGTTCCACTTAACACTTTCTCTTTACACCGTTTCCCATCAAATGCCTTGTGAAGTATTTCCCCAGTACTGAGCTTTTTTCAATGTGTTGCGCAACCTTGGTTGAAAAAATGGTCCAGAGTTAGTGTTTATTCATTTCCACTTTCCGGTGAAATGTTTTCCTCCCTCTTGCAGTATTATGCACTTCAGATTCTGGAGACTGTGATCAAGACTCGGTGGAAAATCTTACCAAGAAACCAGTGTGAGGGTGAGCATCAATCCAAATCATAGGGTGGCTAATGCGCTTCAGATAAGCATTAAAATTCCTGTGGGATTTTAGAATTTCCCCTAGCGACGGGGTATCTTGGCTGGCCATAGTGCAATAATTTCAATTTCTTTCTTTTTTTTTTTTTTAGGTATTAAGAAGTATGTAGTCGGGCTCATCATCAAGACGTCTTCTGACCCAACAAGTGTAGAGGTAAGATCCCAAAAACAGTAACAACAACAACAAGTTACTTCTAATGTGACAATGAAGTGTCTGCCTGAGGTTTTATGTGTATGTCTAGCTGCAAATGTTTCCCTTCTCCATTTTTATTTTTTCCATTTATTTGTGTATTTGTATCATTATTTGTTTGCAGAAGGAGGGTGTGTACATCGCCAAGTTGAACATGATCCTTGTCCAGGTAAGTCTGCTACCCCTGATTCTGTGTCGGCCTGTTTTTACTGTTAACTCTTTCCCCACAGAAACAAACACAGTATTGATTTAGATTGATTGCCAGTCAGTAGACACGCACCATTTAATTGAAATGGAACTGTTCTGCAGTCTGTAACCAAGACCCAAGGACTAAACTAGTACGCTTTTTGTGAGTGGAGAATTCAGATAACACGATTGTTGTCTAAAGGTGGACGGCATTCAACACATGGCTCGTCTGTCATACCTTAGTGATGAGGGAAATCTCTAAATTTGGAAACTGAGTTCACTGACCAGCCTCAACATTGCTTCATCAAAACCCCAAACAGGCGGGGGGTGGGTAGCTGTGGAAACCCAAAAGGGTCAGCTGTGAAGGTTTAACTAGGTTAAAGGAAGACCGTAGTTGGTATGAAGTTGGATTGCCCCTCACCCAACACAGACCGCTACATTTCCTACTCTTACTAAGAGGTATGAGAATTGACCAATCAGCAGCACCATTGCCTGATTGGGCCTGTTACTATGTAGAAGCGTCACCCAACCCTTAAGAGGGGCGTGTAATTCAAAGTGAATACAAATACTGCACAGTGTAAAAGGTTTAGGCATGCTTGAGAAATTAAGGTTACATGAGGATGCTTCTAAAATGACACTAAGTTTTTTGTGAACAGCGCAGGCTGCTTGAAGTATCAACTACTAGTTAATCTAAACCAGTTTGGGGGTTGTCAGAGAAAGCAGTCTAAACAGGGTATGTTGCATTGAACACCCCAGTGGAGAAGATTGAAAGAAGCTCCGTTATGCCTGGAATATTTGCATAGTACCGTGTAAGCTGAGCAGGTTTAAATAGGCAGAGTGTGAAATTCCATAGCTACCCTGAAGTGGTTTGGCCTCAACTGTTGACTGTACTTGTTTGAGTGCAACACTTGGCCCAAGGTATATAGGTCATGGAAGTCAAGAGCAAGTGCTGCGCAGTGTTTTGCCCAAAAACATCCAAGTCATGAAAATAATGACACATTTATGTCTGAATTCCTGTGTCCTCCCAAATCTTGTCTGTACTAAGTCGCTTCACCCCCTAAGATATAGGTGAAAGGTACAAGCTTATCTTGGTTTAGGCAGGGAGTCATTCCAAGTGCATGGTCCCTAGACGGACTGATGTGTTTGTCTGTCTGCCTGCCTACCTGCCTGCCCTGCAGTGAACTACCAGAATTGAGTCAGTCTGTCCCTCTTTTCTGCTTAGATCCTGAAGCAGGAATGGCCCAAGCACTGGCCCACGTTCATCAGCGACATTGTCGGTGCGAGCCGCACCAGCGAGAGCCTTTGCCAGAACAACATGATCATCCTCAAGCTGCTCAGTGAGGAGGTGTTCGACTTCTCCAGTGGACAGATGACCCAGGTCAAGGCCAAACACCTGAAGGACAGGTAACGAGACCGCTCTCTCTTTCTGCGTAGGCCTCTGTCATGAATTTTAAGTTAGAGGGCAAGCCATGAAATACTTTACAAGATTACATTTTATTTTTAGTTAAGAATTTGTTTAGTTTATTTTATTTATAATTGTGTACAGTATATCGAGAGTGTAACACAGTGGCAAATATAGGCAAAATCTTCTTTCAGTCTTGTATAGAACCACTCTTTGACATTGTCATCCACACTTTTTTTTTCCTGTACTCTTTACAGCATGTGCAACGAATTCTCCCAAATATTCCAGCTTTGCCAGTTTGTTATGGTGAGTTAGATGTGGCGTTTTATCTTGCTCTCTGTGTATGCTCTCAAAACCATCACCAAAAACTCACCCAGAGGGTTTCAAAATAAGGAGCTCATGCAATCCACTCCTCCATCTTATTAATAGAGTCCCTAGAGCACTGAAAGGAGAGGTTTCCCAGGGACTAAATATGCAAATAGGCCGTATAACTATGTTGTTTGACTCAACGGTTGACTTGTGCTTGACCTAATATTACGGTCAGTGCTACACTCCTCTTGCACATCAGCACCCATCTTTGTCCGTCCTCACGAAAGAGGATATAGATATGGCTGGAAGTCGCACCTCAATCTCTCGCTTATCTTGGTTGCTTAGTAAGAAAGGAAAATGACCTACTTGCTATAAGCAATCTTAAAATATGTTTAAAGCTTTTATTGAGAGGGGGAAACACCGTGACACCTGGGTCTGCTTTAGTTTTCCATTCCGCTCTGTAACTGTAACGGCAAGAATCTGCAAGACTTGACCTTAGCCATATCTCTTAAAGTTTTAGCAGTCTTTGTCTGATAAAGGAAAGGAAAGAAGTTAACTTGATTAACTTCTGGTAGAACTATTAAGCAATTTCTGATTGGATGAAAGACGTTCTATGTGTCACCAGGAGTGAGGATATCCCCCGATGTATCATGGATGACACTTCAAAGCTAATAATCTATCTAACTATCTTGGGGGGGCAGAGGATAAATGAGCATAAATGAAAGCTAAATGGTAGAAAATGCAGTTCAGTCTCTTAAAACTTTGTGAGATGTTAATGAAACTGTCGTATAAAAGCAACATAACACTTGTGGGAGAGAGGTTGTTTGTGGATGTCCTCGTGGGTGTGGTTACCTTCGACACTCAGCCTTTGGCTTCGGACCTGCGGCCGAAGCGCACCCGCGAGGACATCCGCAAATAACCTCTCTCCCACTCGCTATATTACTTAAAACACCACAGCTTGGTCAGATTTGCTATTTTGGTGCACTGTTTTGACCGCATATTATTTTCTGATAACTGAATGAATTTCCACCACTTGTTTATCAATTTGCCACACTACTGGTGAAGCATAAGTTAACCTTTTTATAGTCTTTTTTTATATTTGAGGAGTATTAAGAAAAAAAGTGTTTTTGTGTAGTAGTTTTCTCCCTCAATTTCAGTACTGTGATTTTAAAGAAGCAAGTGAAAGGCATGTGAACTAACATGTCATGAAATGATGACCCCCAAGTATTTTCTGGCCTAACCCCATATGCCCCAAACAGGAGAACTCCCAGAATGCACCACTGGTGCACGCCACCCTTGAGACGCTCCTGCGCTTCCTCAACTGGATTCCGCTGGGTTACATCTTCGAGACCAAACTCATCAGCACACTGGTGTATAAGGTGTGCCTCCCCCTTTTTCCATATGAGTGTTTACTGATTTAAAGAAGAGTTCCAGTGTGATTCAATCTGTCGTGATGCCGTTTGAGCTCACAGAAGGAGTCATTTTGAGACAGCATAGACTGAATAGAGCATCAGCAGCTAACACTAAGTAAATGGGGCATAGAAACTCACTTTTAAGTTTCTGTTTCCTTTGCCCCATTCAGTTAATGTTTGCCTCAGGTTCACTATTCGGTCTATGTTATATCAAATTGGCTGTTTGTTTTTTTTTTTTGTTTGTTTGTTTTTTTTTTTCCTACAGAAACTTAGTGACTTCAAACAACAAGGTTATCGATTGACTCACACTGGGTTTTTCCTTGTAGTTCACACAGCAAAGTATATACTCAATGACCTCATTGTTGAATAGTTGTAATACATTTTCATGTAGATGCACAGCCATATGGTGGACAAAAAGCCTGCTGTACTGGTTTAAAATTGTACGTGATTTAGTTTTCAGTGTTACTCTGACCCTCTCACAAAGGTGTGCTTGCATTGGTTTTTGCTTGCAAGTGCGTAAGAAAAAGAGGAATATAAAAGACTAACTTGGACCATTTCAGTGCTGGTTTGGTGCTTCTCACATTCTGGCTAGTGTCCGTTTTTTACAGCTGCTTTGCTTACAAATCTTCTGTGAAGTGTTGTTTGCCACAAGAGTGTGATTGCTAACTGACATCCTGAGGTCTGTGTGTGTGTGTGTGTGTGTGTGTGTGTGTCCGTCCGTCCGTCCTGTGTTGCAGTTTCTGAATGTGCCGATGTTCCGTAATGTGACATTGAAATGCTTGACTGAGATTGCCGGCGTCAGCGTGAACCAGTACGAAGAGCAGTTTGTCAACCTCTTCAGTCTGACCATGATGCAGCTCAAACAGGTATGCATCCCTACAATGTAGGTTCAAACATGCACATGTCATCCTGTGTACCGTCGCCCTCTAGTGGTTTGTGTGGGACCTAACCTCTCCTCGGAACTGAATGTCGAGGACATTGATGTATCCTTGCTAGCTTCTTTCTTACGAACTTACTTACTCGCAAATGAGCAAAGGAAGGAGTTTGAGTGAAACTGCTGCGTTATGTGTTTGGCTTTAAAGTTGTGCTGTCAGAGTATACCTGTGACAGCTCGAAGTGGTCTGGCTCAAATCCAGACTTGACATTAATTCACACTTTTTTTTTTTTTTTTGTTTTTTTTTTATATTTTTTGTCAGATGCTTCCGCTGAACACCAACATCCGTGTGGCGTATGCAAATGGCAAGGACGACGAGCAGAACTTTATCCAGAACCTGAGCCTGTTCCTGTGCACTTTCCTTAAGGAGCATGGCCAGCTCATCGAGAAGAGGCCCAACCTGAGGGAGACGCTCATGGAGGTGTGTGTGACATTGCGAACACAGACACACACAGACACGCAGTCACATTCACACACTTCAGTGTAAAGCAATACAATTATCACAGGTAATCAGAAAGTTCACAGCCTAGTTTCCTGAGAAGCTCCACAGGACCTTGTGTTACAGTGGAGTTCAGTCTAGATTCATGGGTGAATTATAAGCATACAAGTTCCTTCAGTATGTAGTTGGAACACGTGGTGGGTGAGTTGTACTCAGTCCAGTGTCCTCTAACCCCACCCCCTCCCAGGCCCTGCATTATATGCTGTTGGTGTCAGAGGTGGAGGAGACGGAGATCTTCAAGATCTGCCTGGAGTACTGGAACCACCTTGCGGCTGAGCTGTACCGCGAGAGCCCCTTCTCCACCTCCACCTCGCCGCTGCTCTCCGGCAGCCACAGTTTCGACGTGCCGCCCCGCAGACACCTCTACCTGCCTGTGCTCTCCAAGGTGAGCAGGTCTGAGATCAAGGGTTGGTTGGGAGAAGGTGTTGCACTCCATTTGTGTGTTTGTGCATCTTTGTTTGTTTGTCTATCTGTCTGACCGTCCCTCTGTCATGTCTCTGCCAGTGTGGTATGAGGCTCATTCTCTTAGAGTGAGCCCAGCACTCACCCTGCTCTTTATGTGTCTGTGTAAATTCAGCTGATGCTCCCATCGCTCACTTATCTGTATGTCTACGTTCTGCTTTAGTTTATCCAGTCACTTCAGAGTGTTCCGTCCACATTTGCATCCATATCACGTCAGTTTGTAGTGTTGTGTTATAAATTAGTCTAACCCCCCCCCCCCCCCACCCCCCAACCCCACGCAGGTGCGACTGCTGATGGTGAGCCGCATGGCCAAACCAGAGGAGGTGCTGGTGGTGGAGAACGACCAGGGCGAGGTGGTGCGCGAGTTCATGAAGGACACAGACTCCATAAACCTCTACAAGAACATGAGGGAGACGCTAGGTAGGGAAACCTTATATCAGTCAAAGAAAATTACTAAGTAAGCTGTGAACTCGGTGTCCACACCATCATAGCAGCAATACATTGCCATGTACATGTTCTCTTGAAATATGCATGTTGTGTTAGTTTAACACTTCATAACCTTTGAGCCTTCAGTCTCACCAATGATTTGGGTCACTGTTGTCTTGTCTTTCACTCACCCTCTCACAAAGGCGTGCTTGCATTGGTCTTGCTTGCAAGCACGTAAGAAAAAGAGGAAAATAGAAGGTCAACTTGGGCCATTTTCAGTGCCGGTTTGTTCTGTGTTGCATTCTGGCAGGGTCCCTGTTTTCTACAGGTTTTCTGCTAAGTGTTGCTTGAAGGCTGGTCTAGTGAAATTTGACTCAATGGCAGTTATGACCGTTTGGATTAACTTGAAGCAAACATGTGTACTACATTAACAGGTTCATTTCAGTTGAGCATCAACAAGGCTGTTAAATGTAGCTACAGTATCAGATTGTTTTGGCTATGAAGTATTTGTTAGCAGTATACTTGTGTGTTTTTTTTTTTTTTAGTATTCAGAGAGGAGGGGAAAAAAAAACCCCACACACACACAAGCAAACAAATGAATATGTATCTTCTACATCTCTCAGAGTGACTGTTATGTTTCGTCCTGCAGTGTACCTGACTCACCTGGACTACGCCGACACGGAGCGCATCATGACGGAGAAGCTGCACAACCAGGTGAACGGGACGGAGTGGTCTTGGCGGAACCTGAACACACTCTGCTGGGCCATCGGTTCCATCAGCGGGGCCATGCACGAGGAGGACGAGAAGCGGTTTCTCGTCACAGTCATCAAGGTTTGCACTAGCGGAGCAGATTTTACCTCCCCATCTCAAACCACACACAGAATTAGTCAGCCTTTGTCACCTTCCACCTCCAAACTGATGTATTGCATATTAGCAGATATTAGTATAGTAATACATTAGTATTAGAATGAGTAGTACAGTCTTCGGTGATATTATACTGCTGTAGCCATTAAAGGCACACCATGCAGGACCACCAACAGGACTTTTGATTGATTCACACCGATTTTCTTCTTTAGCAGATAACATGTCATAACAAGGCTGTGCATTTAGCATGGCCAGTCTGATGGGAGGAGACATTGTACTGTAGACGTGTGTGTGGTTGTTGTTGTTTTCCAGTTTGTGGTGGTTTGTTTTTTGATGCATTGGTCTAGAATATCCCAATGGAACCCTCTCACAAAGGCGTGCTTGCATTGGTTCTGCTTGCAAGCACGTAAGAACCAGAGGAACATGAAAGGGAGCGGAGACCTCAGTTAATACTGGTTTGCCTTCTAGCATCTCAGCAGCAGTCTTTGCTCCCACATACCATCCTGCTTCTCATGACCTTTTTCCTCCAATCAATGATTTATCTCAATAATGAGCCGTGCGATTAAGGCATAGCTAATCATTTCATGAATCATTTGCCATAGGTGATTGAAGCAAGTTGAAATTGGTCAGGGCCCACTAAAGTAGCATAGCTCAGCTCAAGATAATGGTCATGGCGGCCTTTTTTTTTTGTTGTTGTTGTAGTTCTTTGCAGTGTGTGTCCATTTGTATTTCTGCTGTGTACCTGATTGTAAATACTGAGGGGTGTGTGTGTGTGTGTGTGTGTGTGTGTTGTTTGTGTTTGTTCTTGGCTGTTGTGTTGCAGGATCTGCTGGGTCTGTGTGAGCAGAAACGAGGCAAGGACAACAAGGCCATCATTGCCTCCAACATCATGTACATCGTGGGACAGTACCCGCGCTTCCTGCGTGCCCACTGGAAATTCCTGAAGACAGTGGTCAACAAGCTCTTTGAGTTCATGCACGGTGAGTCCTGTCAGGTCGCTACCTATCATAACCAATGCCAGTGAGTTTTAAGGGCATCTGCTTAAATCACATACCTGTACATGTTTGTGTGTCAGACAGTATGTGTTAATCTGTGTTCTGCGTGTGTGACGGTCTATTCTACTGTCACTTAGTCAATCATAGATTGATGTATTTTACGTGTGTGTGTGTGCGCGCATGCATATCTCTCTCTCTCTCTCTCTCACACACACACACACACACACACACACACACACACACACACACACACACACACACACACACACACACACACACACACACACACACACACACTTTTTCCTAATATTAATTCTGATGTATCTGTCCGGGCAGAGACACACGATGGTGTGCAGGACATGGCTTGCGACACCTTCATCAAGATCGCTCAGAAGTGCAGACGGCACTTTGTGCAGGTGCAGGTGGGCGAGGTCATGCCCTTCATCGACGAGATCCTCAACAACATCAACACCATCATCTGTGACCTCCAGCCGCAGCAGGTCCGTGCCCCCCACGCAACAGCCAACCACCATTGTAGCCTGATTAGTAAACTTCCCCGTTAATTTCAGCGGTAGATTCCAGAGACCTTGGGCTTTCTTACTGGTGCAGAATACTAGTTATTCCTGCTACCTCATTACAGTTGATATCCGGTGTGAATCAACCCATAGACCTGTTGTTCCAGGTCCCTAATAGGTGATGGTATGAAAAAGCACTCTGGTTAGCTGGCTAATGCTTACAGAATGTGACACAGTAACTTACTTTCTGTTTCATTTCTGCTGACAAGGATCAGGGACCTGAAATAACAGGGATATGGATTTCTGTGAACAGATCTGCCTCTTCCTCTGTCTTTCTCCTGTCTCTGTCTATCTCCTGCCTTCTTTTCAGTAACTACAGCAGATGCTTAAGGGCTGTCTTTTTGACCTCAGTTAACCTTATAATTTCTAATTCCAATTCACATCTCAGGTGCACACATTCTACGAGGCGGTGGGCTACATGATAGGCGCTCAGACGGACCAGGCGGTGCAGGAGCACCTGATCGAGAAGTACATGCTGCTGCCCAACCAGGTGTGGGACAGCATCATCCAGCAGGCCACCAAGGTGAGTGTGGGAAATGTAGGCATTTTCTCGGGCACTGTTTTTTTTAGGCACTGGTGGTAGATGGAAAATAATATGCACCTATGTATGCTTTGGTCTGTATTATTTTGTTGGGGTTCCATGCTGTACAAATGGGGTAGGGGGGTTACCAACTAGTTACCAACTACACTTTCTAACCACCTTTCGCTCTTGGTACCCTTACATGTACAACACGTTGGTCTCATGGCTACATTGGGGTTCTATTCTATACAAATGGCAAAAAGTGCACTTTTAAACCACCGTCCACTGGTGGTAGAATTTAATGCCTCACCAGTTCTGCCAGTTATGTCTGGATGTGTGGTCGCAGGGAAGGAAGAGTGTAGCGTTGCCTTCTACATTTTCCTTTTCCATTTTCTGACCCCTGTTGTCTGTCTTCAGAATGTGGACATCCTGAAGGACCCGGAGACAGTGCGGCAGCTGGGCAGCATCCTGAAGACCAACGTGCGGGCCTGCAAGGCCGTGGGCCACCCCTTTGTCGTGCAGCTGGGACGCATCTACCTGGACATGCTTAATGTCTACAAGTGCCTGAGCGAGAACATCTCCTCTGCCATCCAGACCAACGGTGAGTTAGTGTGTGTGTTTGTGTGTGTGATAGAGGGAGCAGTTGGATAGAGAACATTTTACGGCCAGTACATAGGGCAATTTAGAGCAATTAGGAAACGAGTGTTTGTTTGTGTGTGTGTGTGTGTGTGTGTGTGTCTGTGTGTGTGTGTGTGTTTAGGAAGGAGAAAACGTTTAATGGCCAGTTCATAGGGCACTATCTGTCTCCCAGTGTCCTCTCTAACCCTGAACCCTGAAAGACTTGACTGGCGTGAATCAGCCAATCACAAGGTCATGAACTCATATAGGGTATAGGGCCTGGAGGAGATTAGGATTCATCTAAAGTCATGAACTCTTATAGGGCTTGGAGATTAGGATACATCCATTATCTCACACTATAACTTATCTACCATAACTTGAAATGTTATATAGCTTAACAAGTTCTAGTCATTGAGGTTAATGAGTTTGTACATTTTGTTGTGTTGTGTTTTGTGAGTTGTTTAATCCTTCTTGTATGTTGTGGCCGTAGGCGAGATGGTTACCAAGCAGCCGCTGATCCGGAGCATGCGCACGGTCAAGAGGGAGACGCTGAAGCTCATCTCTGGCTGGGTCAGCCGCTCCAACGACCCCCAGATGGTCAGTCAAGAAAAACTCAAGAAGAACAGAACAGAAACACACACACATGTGTTAACTTTTTAACCAATCCTCTTTTACTATTAAACCAATTCTCTTCTACTTCTTCACACACATATACACATATACATTCACTGGAACTTTTAAACCAATCCTCTTATACTGTCAAAAGATGTGTAACATTA
>JAVQKI010244389.1:0-14652 GCA_036025975.1 Nematalosa erebi
CTCTCTCTCTCTCTCTCTCTCTCTCTCTACCCTCCCCCCTGTGCCCTCTCACCTCCCCCAGGCGTCCACAGGCACCAGTCCCAGGACCTGTCCAGTTTTTACTCACTTCAGCCCGGGGCCGTGAGCCAGATCACCCCCCCCATGAGCTGGTAAGTCCCATCCAGTCATCATCCATCCATCCTTCCACATGTTCACCTTGTTCTCCTTCTCTTCTGGGCCAGTGACCCAGCCTGCCCCCTATTGATCAGTTCCATCAGCAGAACCGGCATGACGTTCAGGTGTGTGTGCATGCGTGTCTCCACATCACCATCCTCATCCTCATGTGGATTCAGTGAAGCTCCTGGCTGGCCTGTGGATGTTGAGCCAGGGGTTGCCAATCATCTCTCTAAAAGAAATCCTCTAGGTCCACAGACCAGTTTCCAGTTCCCAGCAGTGGATAGGATTGTTCAGTGCTGTTGTTCAGTGGCTGATGAGTTCAATCAGGTGTGTTTGCTAACCAGTTCAGGATTGAAGACCAGTCGCCACACTGGCTTTTATGGGTGAGAATATCCCACTCCTCCAGTTAGGTTGCAGTGGGAGAGCAAGACGAGAAGGAACTGTTCACAGCCAATTTATGTGGATTTCTCCCTTTATTTGTATTTGCGCAAAGCTGAACTGCATCACTGCGTCTGCAGTGGTAGCTATTGCACAGAGATTGACTAAAATGTCGTCTGTTTCCACGGCATGTGTGTGGATTCTCTGTGGTTAATCCCTTTTGTTTTTCAACTCGCAGACAAAACGGGGGTGTAAAAAACAAGACGTGTAAAACATTTGAAGGAGAAATGAGGACCTCGCACTGCTTTGAGACACAGTCTCATGCCATGTTGGTAATGTAGATAGGGCTTTTGGTTACCACAGAGGAGGAGACTGTCGCCTTTGCCTGTCATTGTGCGAGACTCTGACATGACAAACAAAGCACACATGAAGAACCCAGAGCCAAGGCCCCCCGTTAGGCCCCCAGCATTGATTCAAACAAGAGTTTGCCAATTCAGACACAGACGCTGACTTTCGCTAAGGGACAACTGATGCTCTTTGTTTATCATAATCTTCTTAGCGGAAGCTTATGTGTGTGTATCTCCACATTCTTGTATTTGACGCCTTTTGTGTCCCCACTCCAGAGGCAAAGGCAGGCAATATGTGTTTCTTTTTTTTTTTTTATTATAACAAGATATTGTTACAAAAATCCTGACTGTCACACTTAGTGTTCTGTATAATTTGGAGCTAAAGAATACTGTTGTTGGCCAGAGATTTCTTAAACAGTGGCTTAGTTTGAGCCTAATAAATTCCTGTCTTAAATGCAATGTGGAGATTTAGAGGGGAACTAACATGTCAGTCATCCAGCTTGGAATCACGTGTTATGTGTCAGACCAGTGTCAGTGTTGAGCCGGCTTAAAGCAAAGCTTTCACAGGCAGTGGTGTAACCCAAGCCCTCTCACACAGGAAGTGACCAAGGTTCAGGGGTCTCTGTTGTGTCCTCTGTGTCCCTCTGATGAGGTTAAGGTGTCGGAGCCTCCACCCCCCCCCCCCCCACCCCACCCCACCTACATTCCACTCACCCTTACCAAACACCTCCCAATGGGCCTCTGTTTGGCAGAGATTAGCGGAAGAATCACACGTGTGTGTGAATGAGCAAGAGTGTGTGAGGGACAATGATGGTGGGCGGGTGTGGGTCCATCCCGACGCAACTCATGCAGGTCTAGCAGACACCTCCTGGCTGTGAGGATGCCGCGGAAAGGCTTGAGCCTGTTCATATCAAAGACCCCCGAAGGCTGGTTTGGTTGATGGAGCTGTGTGGCTCACCGCAGTGGGGCTGAGTCCACACATACAAAATCACACATACACACACACACACACAGTCACACACAGCTCCAGATGCCACCCACGCATGGAGCTCAGCATCCATTGTTCACCCCCCAAAGACTGTATGCCTGTCTCAGGTTTTCCCTATAGACTGGTCCTCATTAGACACAGATGTTTGGCTGGCTTGGCTTCTGTGTGAGTGAGAGCATGGACCATGGCACTACCACCCCCCCCCCCCCAACACCCTAGCCCCCCCTCCTCCCAACTCTCCCCAAGACCCCCTACTGATCTCAGCTGAACACATGCATATGTCTCCACCCCCTCCCTCCCCTTCCCCTCCTCCCCACTCCACAGGCAGCAGCCTGTGTACCCGCTCTCCTCCTGTGGGTTCAGGCAGTCCTACCCCTCCAGCCTCCCCTCCAGCTCCTCCTACCCAAGGTATAGTATTTGTAGCACAAGCAAGCAGCAGCAAGTCGTGCACCCCAGCCCCCCTCGTGTCTGTGCCCCCATGCCTGGAGGGTAATGCCCGTCGTCCTCGTCCCCACCGACGCCCCTTGTGTCCGCTTGCTGTTTGTCTGACCCTGCCCTCCGGACCCCAGCCAACGCCTCCTCGCCCGTCCGCCCTGTCCACGTCGACGACCGCTTAGTGCCATGCCTTTCCCTTCACCTGTGATTCAGCGTTGCTACGTCTATGTGTGTGTGTGTGTGTGTGCTACATCTGTGTGTGTGTGTTCATGCTTTGCGTGGATCTGCCAGCCGCCTCACAAGAGACTGAGTGGGACCATCAGAACGAGACATATCTCTCTCTCTCTCTCTCTTTCTCTCCATCTTTCCCCCTCTCTTTCTCCCAGTCCCTCTTCCTCCCCGCACCCATGTCACCATTGAATTATGGCCTGGCTCCGCAGAAAAGCGCCTGCAATTCATTGTTGTGGCTTCTCTTGTTAGGCCCCGGCTCCGTCACGAAAGCCCCCTTTCCCTTTGTAGCTCAGCGGCGGGGACTTTATGCGAACAAATCGTGTTCGCTCATTCACTATCAGTAATAAATCCAAGCTGTGGAAATGGTTTACGTCTGAACATCAACAAGACGTCAGTCTCACGCATCTTCCTCCAGCTCGCCGCCATGTCACCGCCGCGGTGGCGGCACTCAGCTTGTTTTGTTTAAAGCGAAATCTTTAAAGAAGAACGAACCGAGAAGGGAGGGGGGGGGATTACGATGTTTCCATTGGAAGGAAGTTTGTTGGTTTCGTGTTTGTGCTTTTGAGCTTTGTGTGTGCTTGAGTCTCGCAACATGTCAGAAGGCCAGTTTTTGTGGTGTTGTTCTTGTGGATTATTGAATTTACTGTGGCAACACTGAAATTACAATATGTTTTGAAAAGGTGCTAAAAGGTATGTATGGAAAAATAAAACAAATGTTGCTTTGGAGAATTGATGGTCCACATGGTCCACTCTGCACTCCAGCTTGGTCCTGCTTCAGCTTCCATGTGCTTCCCTGTCTACAGAATGCCATCTAGTGGAGGAATGAGCAAGAGTGTATGGAAATTGTGTGTGTGTGTGTGTGTGTGTGTGTGTGTGTGTGTGTGGCTGCTCCTGTTGCAGAAGTGTTACAGTGGTAAAGATGATACTAACCCTGAGTCTTCTCTGCAGGTTCCCTCATTCTCTGATGCTGGGGCCTTCTGGTATGCATCCCACAGGCATCCCACACCCAGCAATAGTGCCCCCTTCAGGCAAACAGGAACATGACCAGTACGACAGAAATATGTATGCGTGAGTATCCCACCCAGATTACAAGCAGGTTATAAACAGTTTATAAGACCAGACGTTGCCGAATACATACAGCTAAATACATTTGCGCACTCTTGAGTCAGAGTGTGTTTTATGTGAAATGCAGCTTGAATGATTGTGTTAGTGTTATGTAAATTGTTAGCAGTAGCTGAGGTGTCATGTTGAATGCCCCCTCTCCACCCCGTCCACAGCAAACCCCACCCAGAACCCAAGCGGGAGAAGGAGCCAAAGAAGCCTGTGATCAAAAAGCCGCTGAACGCTTTCATGCTTTACATGAAGGAGATGAGGGCGAAGGTGATCGCCGAGTGCACCCTGAAAGAGAGCGCCGCCATCAACCAGATCTTGGGGAGAAGGGTGAGTGCAAGGGTGAGGGTGTGGGTGGGGGTGAAGGTGGGGGGGTTGAGGGTGAGAGTTTACATCACCATCACCTCAGTAATGGGCCATCAGAGAAGGGGAAATGTCAGCTGTAACAAGGTGGACATTCAGCCACATTTTCCTATTTGTTTTTTCCATGAATTTTGCGTTTGACACCAACAATTCATACATACTCTTGCCCAGAGTGTGAAGTGCACTTGCCCCTGTAAGCCCTTCTACACTGTAATGGTATTATTTCATGCTTGTACTTATTTTATCTATTCATAAGTAACAATTCTAAACACATGGCGAAACGGCTAAATCCACCGCTTGTTACTTCCTGAAGCGTTTCCCTTCGCTCCCAGGTTGTTATCATGGAGTGACTTCTTAAGAAGTGTGTTTAATGATCCATCCCCTCTGATTTCCCAAACTAACTGCCCATGTGCCTGTCTGCCAACATTTGCACACTTCTTTTATGGTCATGTATTGAAACATTTGAATCCAGAGTGACTCCCTAAGTGACTGCGCTATGCTTTGCTCCACAGTGGCATGCCCTGACCCGTGAAGAGCAAGCCAAGTACTACGAGCTGGCTAGGAAGGAGCGGCAGCTGCACATGCAGCTTTACCCCAGCTGGTCTGCCCGGGACAACTATGTAAGTGACCCCGCCCCCAATACACACACACACACACACACACACACACGCAAACCCACACCCTAACCCCTTACTAGCACGTTCTCCACGTCCTCTTGTGGACTCTCCTTGAAACTCTGCCATAGCTGTATGGCTGTAAGGTGTCCATGCATCCATTTTAGCAAGGTAGTAGATGTCTGATGTCTGTTTTGTAGTAACCTCAGATCAGTGCAGTGTTTTTTGGGGATGGCATGGGATGGGGTGTGGGTCACTGCTTGACTGCAGCAGCTGGAAGCTGAGGGATCTGTCAGAGTTTAAACTGGGAAGATTTAAAGGAATTTCACCATCATAAGATAAAGTGTGCTCTGCTGTCGTTGCATGGCTTGTGCCTGGGCATTACGTGTGTCTGAGAGGGAGAGTTCCCGCCAACTAAAGACATCAGATATCACACTGATTTCAAAGAACCCCACTGATTACAGTTGTATCATGTAGAGTGGAGAGAGTGCCCCGAGTAGAAGGCTTTGTGTCACTATATGTGTGTGTGTGTGTGTGTGTCGCTGTGCTTGAAGTGTCAAGTGTGTGTTGAACTCTTTCAGGATGCAGGCCTTAGAGGGGCCGGGGAGGAAAAGCGAAAAGCTGACGGGGTAGGGCACACATTTTACCCTACTCTGGCTCTCTACTAACCGCAAGGGGGGTTGGCTGCTTCTGCTTGCAGGCCTGTCCTGGGTCGGGGGTTAGAATTGTCCCATTGTGGCCATGTGTTGGATTAGTATTTTACATGGTGCTGTAGTGGTGCTTAGGGCTCTTGTCTCAAGACTTAATTAATAATGTATATAGTCATTCTAGGTTCCTCCTGACTGTTAATATTATTGGGGACTCCACTAAGTGCTTGGGTTGTTTTTTATTTAATGGCTGTGATATGTGATGTGATATTAAATGCTTTCTCTTTGTACTTTTGTAGCCTAGTATTCTTCGTCAGTTTGCATCAGTTAATTACCACAGCTACAGCTATTGTGTAATAATTCAGTAATGTATCATAGTATGCATCACATATCATGGGGTAATTGTGACCTTATCCAGCCCTAGTGTGGAGCTATAGGAAGAGTCAGGAGAATCATAAATTTTGCTAAGTAGCTACAGTCCTAAAACATTACAGTCTTCCTCCTAGTTATCGCCAATCTGACTTGAGTGAATCTTCTGTCTTGACGTCATTGCTATCCATGGGTATGTTTAGTACAGATCTCTCGACACCTACTTCGACCTTTTCCTCAGAGACGTATTTGGGGTTTGGTAACATTTGCAGGATGCCTGTCTTTCACTCTTTCTTTTATTTTTAGCGTGGGTATGCTACTGATTTTGGTGAGATATTGCATGGAGCTTTTGTTATGGCTTAAGGTGCATTTTATTCAGTGGAATAAAATGTAATGTGACGCTGCATGTTTTAAAGCTTTATTTAGAGAATGAACATTAAACGCTAATGTTGTAATTAATTTTCATGTGACCACATTTAGCCTTGAATGATTCAATGAAATGTGCTCAACAAAAAGTGGGGTGTCGTTACTCAGGACAAAAGAGACAGAGTAGTGCTTGGCGCGTCTGACGCGTTCAAGACGTTACCTGCTTCCCTTACAGGAAGTCATGCGTCCACCCACGGTCTTCACAGCTTGGATTGCTCTACCATTTTTTTTTTTTTTTTTATAACACTCACCACACATAGACGCAAGCAGGCTGAAAGGGGGGGGTTGAGAATCAGGGGGTGGCAGGAACACACAAGTCTTGCCTTGCACAGTGCAGCTCTGCCCCTGGTGCTTTGATGCCAACCAGCCTGCCAGCCTTCCTCCCTCTCCTCACACACTGAGGTTTCCTCTCTCTTGCACCCCTCACCTCAGCGGGCTGCGCTCCTACAACAAAGAGGGGTTCTTTGGAAGCGCCCATTAAGATTTTACTTAGAAGTGTCTGAACAAGGGTCCGTGCTAGGATCCCTTTTTGGAATCTTTCCAACTGGGCTTTTAGGTACCATTCACTAAGAAGTGTTCTGAGAAGGTTTGTCCTTCAGATCTTTGAGGTTTTGACAAAAATCCCCTGGTGAAAAGATCTTAAGAGAACTCTGTTCACCTCTCAGCTTTAGAACACATGCCTTAAATGACCCTGGAAAGGTACCTCACCCTGATGTAACATACATGTAACAGTGCTTAGACAGTTTGAATGACTTATCATAAGGCTGTTTGGGAAATAGCCACAAAACGATCAGCAGAAGCAATAATCTGCCTCAGTTTAGATGACTAAGTGAAATGAGGATAATTATTCTGATGATTATCAGTCTGGTACTAAATAAACTTGCTGAGTCACTATTTGATTGTTTTGTCATTCCCTCAGGGCAAGAAGAAGCGGAGGAAACGGGAGAAGCAGCAGCAGCAAGATCCCACCACAGGTATGGACCCACCCCTTCCTTTCCTCCTGCAGTTTTACGGAGCCATAAATGTCCAATGTGAACTGATGAATGGGTGCACAGAGACGCATGGCAAGCTTTTTTAACTCTGTGGAGACGTTCCTCTCTCTCTCTCTATCTGTATCTCTCTCTCTCTCTGTCTCTCCACCCTCCCATCTCCGGACATCTGGTATCAGACGCTCCTGCTCTTTTCCCGATTCTGACTGGTTGTTTGCATTCTCCTCCACAATGGGGCGACTAACCGTCTGTTTTCTTATTGCTTCCTCTTTCACCCTTCCTGCCGCCAATTTGACACTCTCCTATCTCTCTCTCTCTCTATCTCTCTCTCTCTCTCCATCTCTCTCTCTCTCTCTTTTACTCTCGGCCACTTTTCTCTCTCCTCTCCTCTCCTCTCCTCTCCTCCTTGGTCTCTTTGTGCCGCATGCTGCCTTGTGCTCAGACCCCGGCTCTCCTAAGAAATGCAGAGCTCGCTTCGGCCTCAACCAACAAACGGAATGGTGTGGTCCCTGCAGGTGTGTACCTCCCGCTCTCTGCCCTGCTCACCACCCCCCCATCCCCCATCATTCATTCCGCGAGGCCCCACACTGACCCCACTACCCCATCTCACCCCTACCCCGGTCCTGTCCTGTCCTGTTCTGTTCTGCAGTTGCTCTGGGTACTGCTGTGCTGTGCTGTGCTCTGCATGCAGTGCATGCTCTGGTCTAACTCCACATTGCCCTCTGCTGTCCAACTTTGTTTAATACACAGAAATAACTTTCATTTAGCCTGTCAAGTCATCCTATAACGTAAATGTATAGTTTGGGCACGACCGATAGACTGGGCTCAAACAGCGGTCGTCTTTCAAACTGGATAACGCTATGACCAATCAGAGCAACGTCAGCAAAACAGCAAATAGCCTGCCTCCTTCTCTGAAATGCCAACTTTCAAAGAAAAGCCTAGTTTTATTCCTCCATAGATGATGCCAAAGCCTTTTGAAATGACCACTATTCCTTGGCCACTCTTGCCAGCACTTTCGTTATCTTGCTAAGCCTGGCGAACGACTCCACAAAGATAGAGCTTTGTGATTGGTCTTATTAAGGCCTGGTAAAAACCATGTGGTGCCGTACTAGAGGTACCCGCTGAGCAAAACAATTTGTTACGACTGTGGTGCGTCTAGATTTTTAGGCTAACTTTCATTAGGAGTTAATTCTCAGGAGTTAATTCTCAATCAAAATTCCCACCTTTTGCATATGAAAGTCACCAAAGCAAGCCATTAGGAACACAATTTCTATCGTAAGCCTGAATCCGAATCAAGTCAAACTGACACCCAAAGCATCATGCTCCATAAACACCCCATGCTCCTGTGCTCATCACCATGACGAAGCAGTATTCTGCTGGAGTCTTCCCCTAGACAGTACAAAATCCCACTGATCAGTGAAGATTTTCACAGGTGTCAAGTGAATGCCCGTAGGCAGCATAATGCTACCAAGTGGCTCTTTGGTTTTTTGTTTGTTTGTTTGTTTGTTTTTTGAAGAGCCACCGCTGGACCTTGTTTTGCCTGGGCACACCCTGCTACACACACCAATCCAAGGGTGTTTCTCTTGGGCTTTGATGTCGCCTCCCGCTGTCGCATCTCACGTCTCACTTTCTCCCCTTCATGCGGTCAGGCAGGAGCCACAAGTGACAGAGAGCCCTTGTGACATTTAGAAAGCGAGCTCCTCTTTCTCTCTTATGTGCACTCGCTCACTCACTTGCTCTGTCTCGCTCACCATTCTTGCCAAGGCAAGGCACCTTGTGTTGGCCCCACCTCTGTGGTGGGTGAGTGACTCACACCTAGCGCTTTGGTGAATATAGGCCTCTTTGATCTGATGCTGATAGGGTGTGCGCATCTGTGTGTGTGTGTGTGTGTGTGTGTTTGCGTGTTAGTGTGTGCGTGCATGCGTGTTCTACTTTGATTCCGGAGAAGATTGGGGAGAGATTGTTGGCAGCAGCTGATGTTTTTGTAACCGCTGACCTGAGAAAGCAGCACAGCAAGTCCCCGCTCATGCACTGGGTGTCCCTGGTTGCTCTCACATGGGCCCCAGTCTTGAGTTCATATATGATGACGACAGTGATTGTATATGAATCAGCGTTGTCCATAATTTAACAGCATGCAAATATATATATTCTATTGTGGTTTTTTGACTTTAAGTTTCTTATTGGTGACGTTTTACATCCACGCTTTATTCACAGATAACTCTCTTGACTGTTCCTAGGAGGAAAAAGAAGTGCATTCGCTACCTTCAAGGAGGACGGTGCGCCAGCACCCATTCTTCCGATGGAAGCGCTATAGACTCACCCTCCTCTCCCGTGTACCCCTTCCAGCAGCCGCACTCCCCCACCCCAGTGCCTGTCCCTGGCCCTCCACGCCCGCCATCCCCCACACCCGCCTCCCCCTCCAGCGGTTCCCCACCCAGCAAACGACGCCACCACCACCACCACAACCACCACCACCACGTTAAACTTCATGGACTGTCAATTGAAACTTTAACCAGGCAACACAAGTGTCCACCACAATAGTCCTATGCCCCCACCCGACCCACACCCCTGTCCACACTAAGCACCCACATCTCAACAATGTCCATGATGCCACAACTGTCCCTTGCCACTCACCCCAAGTGGAGAAAGATCAAACTGCACCCTAATGGAAACCACTCGTTCCTGGAAATGGAGGTCGCAAACCAGCATGGCCACATCACAGACGCATGTCAAGTGGACCCAGTTACACTTTGTGGTTACACCCTGTGACCTCCAGCTAAAACCTGTTTTTCAAATGACTTGCTGTCATTTTGGCTTATCAACCACTATATGGTGCTGTGATGATTTCTATTTTTTTTTTAATTTTATCATGTTCATTTTCTGTGCCACTCCCACATCATGTCTGACACAAGGATTCATCTTTCAAATTCCATTTCATGCCAGAATTCCACACGGCTCTTCCAAAACTGGAGCGCAAGAGAAGCATAAACTCTTAAAGGGCTTCAGGGAGTTAAGCATAATAGCTGTGTTGGGAATTGTGAATGAAAAAATGTTTCAACTTCAAAGAGCTTCTTTTTAACAGTCAAACTGTTAAGGCTTAACCTTTCTAAACTTTTACATTCATATTTCATATTTTTGATGGAAGTTAGACTTCCAGTTCATGCAGTGATTACACTTTTATTTTCTCCCCCCAAGTGTAAACTCAAGTAACCCAAATAAACACATCTGTACAGCTTTTTACATCTAAGGGTTTTTACCACATTTTCCATTCAAGATTTTTAAGATTTCCTTTTGTTACAGTATCTATGGCACTTTCTGAAAAAATTACGTACATTCTCAATTGGCCAACCAAAGACTCCAAAATTTGTCTACAGTATTACTTGGTGTTGAGGGAAAGATTTTTCTCATGTTCATCTACATTTTCTCATTATGGAGCCGAACCTTGGCCAATTCACTAAAAAAAGGACTGTTCCTTGCTTGGTGTGGTTTAGTTCTTATTCCATTTCTATGTTAATTATTCAATCATATGTCAGAAAATATTCCTCCCTGGCCAGTCAATTTCCTGACTTGTTGTAAATCTTAAGTTTTATAAAAGTTGAATCTCTTGATATATAAGTAAAACAAAGCTTTTATATGTTTCAAATTGTTTTTAGTTCTTTTGTTCTATGAGCAATACATTTCTATTGTTTATTTTTTAAAAGTAGCGTTTCCATGTTTCAGTGTTCTCAGCCTGTTGTCTCTAAAGCCGTCATTTTGAGATGATGTCGTTTACCACTGCCACTGTGTGCATGCACTGCCTTAGTTTACCAAAAAATGGAAAAAAACAAAATACAATACAGCCAACTGACAGACATAGCTTTATTCCTAAGGTCATGCTTGTGCACTCACCCCTGAATAACAGACGGTTACCAGATGGAAGAGAGATGAAAGCTGCAGATAGACTGGAGTATCTCTTTCCACTGGACCATGCTCTCTGATGCTAAACAATTGTAGACAGTCTCTTTTTGTTTGTTTGTTTTTAAACACATTTAGGTCTTGCTTATGTGTTCATGATTTTGTTGGATGTATATTAAAGTATTTTGAAAATGTGTCTCTTTTAATTGTATGTGTGCAAACTCTAAAGCAGAATACAAGGATGACACCGTGGGAAATAAACAGGGACCTTCTCAAAAAAGTAACATGTCCAGGGTTTGGACCTCGGGTTTTGTGTCAGAATACCATTTCTGACTGTGGTATTATTAACTGTTGGAATACTGCAAGCACCAAAGAGACCACTCATTGTATAACACATTAGTCAGACAATTAAATATATTCGGTTCTTCACTTTATATTCCTTTCTTCAATTACAGTGGTTGTCTGCACCTTCAATTGGCAGACGCAACCAATCACAATAACAACAGTAACAGGCAGAATAAAAATCCAAACTGAAACACAAACATTATTATACAAGTGCTTCCAGTTCACAGAATGTCTTCTGATTCATTATATTCAAGCTTCATTAGCAAAACCATAGCGTCCCCTCCCACCCTCCCCCCCAAAAACAATTTTTTGTCCTAAAACTTCCTAAAAATCAGTAAACAAAAGGCTGTGTTATATAAAAAACATTGCATCAAGCTGTCCTACTGTGTCACAGGGAACACAAAACACATGAGGTGGCCTGAAAGAGTGGCTGCAGTTAATTATATTAATTATATATGAGCAATATCTCACGTCTACAAAGAATGGTATTAAAGTCTACTGTTTTGTTTCTGTTTTCAATCAGTTCTATTCATTCATGTATGTATTAATTTATTTTAAATGATCTGAACCATGTGACCACGTGTCAGTGAGCATGCGTTACTACACTTGGGGGAGAGAATCAGCCACACTAACGGTCTAACATGACAGCTATCCATAAATATGAACAGTGCAGTGCAACCAGTTATCTAGCAAAATCCATATGCAGGGTTTAGTTCTCATTTCATTTCACAGTTCATTTCTCCTCACACCACTGGTTCTCCTTGCGCACCTGAAAGAGAAGGAAGATGGAACATGACAGGAGTTCATACAACCACATCCACGCTTGTGCACCGTGCAATTTTTTCTCCCCGCGCTCTGAACACAAGAACACAATCGGGCTGGTACCTGTGCCTCCTCTTCCTCTGTGAAATAATTTTTGATATTGAACGTCTTCCGGATCTCCTCCGGGGTCTTCCCTTTGATCATGTTTGCAACCGTCTTGCAGGTGACATCTAACAAGCCTTTGATGTCCAAGTAGTTTGCAGCCTGAACAAACAAAGTAGGGGTGGTAAATAAGATATTCATTCGGAGGGATCCTGAGAGCATGAAGTGTGCCACCATGCCACACTAGATTTTTATATATTTGACACTGTAATGAATCCCAAACATTACTGCAGCCATCACTAGCCCCATCATATTTAAGGCACATTATAATTAACAATATTTTGGTTGTATAGGCATCTGTAAAAAAGTTCAAAAATACTGACATGGGCAGTATTGCATGGTGAAGCCATACGCTAAACACCAGCACAGGCCTGTTATTTTCCTATGGAGAGGCGTTTACGACTTAATTTTAGTCTTTATGTTGTGTTGTGGCCAACGTCTGCCTTTTTTTAAAACAGTGCTCAAAGTTCAAATTTGTTGAACTTGCTGGCTCAAATTTGCTGACCTTTGATACAGTTGCTGCTGACCTTACAGATTTGCTGCAGTGTTTTTAACAGAATCAAGCTAGCAGGCTATTTCTTTTATGTTATGGCTCTTGCAGCCTAAAGAACATCAGTCAAATGCTAAATTGTCATTTTGGACCAAGCATCGCAGCAAGTCCAGCCAAACTTTTCAACGGTAGTCATGTGTAAACGGTTTAACGCGCCCTGTGTTTTTCACTGTACAGTGTTCAGTTGAAATAGTGCATGGTCAAACAAACCTCGAAAGTAAACTACTGACACAATTCAATCCAATGTAAAATTGCCCCTTGTAACACGTTTGCATACTAGGAATGTTGAAAGAAAATCTAAGTTCAAAATCAAAGTATCAGTTTCCATATGAACATACAGAAAAGAAAACAAAGTACACTCAACTATGCTCAAGTCACATTCACTCCAAGTCTTTAAGTGCCATCTGCTGAGTGTCTTCTGGTATTTCACATTGTAACAAATTATTGCAGCAAAGTCTGTGGGAATGTCAGCCAGCAATTAGATCCAGCAGTAAATATCAACAGGACAATGCATTCAGTTCACCTATACAAATTCAACATCCCATGCTGTCCTATGCTGAACAACCCTGGCAGGCAACAGTTTAACACTGCAAGGAGAGGTTGAATCATTTCAGGAACATCAAAAGCAAGGCATATTAAGTAGATTTACTGTGTAATTGTCTGTGCTTCCTGAAAACCTAGCCTGTAGAGTCGTGCATATTAAATCACCTTTTCCAGACAAGGTAATCAGAACAGTTCAAGTGTGTGTGGCCATACTGAACCAGGCCAACTGTGAGCACATTATAAATGCATTACTCCTAAATTACAGCACATGCTCCTCACCTTGATAGCATGAAGGTTGTACTTTAGTGAATGAATCAACATAACTTGTACAGGAGTCATGACATCTCCATTTACTCCATTTCATTTACTATCTACTTCAATAAGGTTTCTACAGATGACGTGATGTTTTTTACTTCCTGTGCAAGTTTTTCCAAACACTTGGTATGAATTAATCTTGTGGAAGCAAAACAGCCCTAGAACATCACCAAGCCATTGCCACATTTCATTTTAGGAACAGGGTGTCCTTTTCAAGGTTTGTTTCACTCATCCTCCCGAAGACATCCCCACTACTCGATAAGCCCAAAAAAGCCAAACAGAACAAACTTTTTAATGACTCATTTTCATTATTTTGGCTCAGGAATCTGTTCTTTTCAACCCCTTGGAGGCACACTGTGCTGTGTGTGTGCATGAGCACTGTGCTGCAATTGGCTACTGATTCCGAACATGTGAATGATCTCTTTCATGTTATGACTTGTCAAATTGATGGACTCGATTGACTTGAGAGCAAAAGCTCTTCAACAACATTTGCTAATAGTGGATTAAACTGATGCCGCTTGTGTTGACTTCTCCACACTGTCTGGTGAGTCGTGGCAAAACGTACAGTAAATATAAAGTGTGTGTGTAAAGTACAGTGTTTGTACCTGTGGCCTAGCGCACTCTCACAACCTGATAAACTCTCACAGGCTATCAAAGGCAAGGATTTTTTTTCACGCTGATCAGTGCGAGCTGAGTTGGCATTTGGTTGAGTTAGACATCAGTGAAATTATGCCTACATTCTCCTTACGAAAATAATGCATCCAAAATATTGCATTTCTGTAAAATGCAGTATGACACTTTTTGTCCAAGATATCACATTTATTGCACATGAACTGTTCAAACACTCGTAATATCCTGGACACAGTGCCATCACAATGACTCTATTTAGCCAAACATTATATCATTACAACAAGTTCCACAAAACTACATAATGCAAATAGGAACTGTGCCCCATCCCTTTTCTCTTTTGATTCAATTAACTGAATGGTATGATAGCATTTTCTAAAGTTTGATATGCCAGTGAACGA
>JAVQKI010244593.1:0-12353 GCA_036025975.1 Nematalosa erebi
CCTTTTAGGTATTTTGCTATTGCAAGTCAATCTACTGTGTGGTTGCTCAATGGTTACTGTGTGTTTACTAAGTGGTCACTGGTTACTGGTGTGGTTACTTTGATGTTACTGGCTTTCCAAAGCCATTAGATTAGTCAACATCAGTATGACGCTGGACCTAAAATAAACTGGTAGTAACAAGAACATGAGAATTTGGTACAAAAACACACAGAATAGCGAACCTGCAGCTAATGCTAACTGAATAGGGGCTATAAGCTGACTTTCATTTTCGTTTTCTATTCCCCGATCCAGCTAGCTTAAGGTGCAGGTT
The DNA here is from genome assembly GCA_036025975.1 of Nematalosa erebi. Classification (NCBI taxonomy): domain Eukaryota; kingdom Metazoa; phylum Chordata; class Actinopteri; order Clupeiformes; family Clupeidae; genus Nematalosa; species Nematalosa erebi. Next base: position 311 of record JAVQKI010244593.1, read on the forward strand.
CGTTATTCAGTCGACATTGTACCAACTTCTCTCCTTCTTCCACCCGACACCACGACAGGTGCAACTGGAAGTACTAAAGTTGGAAGTAAACGCTTTAAATGAACTGGTTTGAGGCAGATACTTCAAAGATGACAGGTATGGGAATTAATCAAGGGTCACAACGGTATACAACAGACCTAGAAAATAAGCTAAATTAGTCTATCCAAATTTGTTAACATATTGAATCATATCAGAGGGGAAGTTTCCTACCATTTCGGCTATCCAGACATTTTTGGTGCTGCATCATCAGGAGAATGTGACCTCACCAGCTGAAGAATAGTACCCAGTGGAGTCCGAGGAGTACCTCTGGGATATTAGCACAGACTTCAGCTCAAACTCGCCAAAATGATATGCACCAAAAGTCTGCAATGATCACAACGAACAGAGAAAAAAGAGAGGAGAGAGACAGCATAATTGCAACTTCAGTTAATACACAATGTATATGATGTACTGGCCATATCAACAAAACATTAATAAAGGGAATATGCCAGCATGCTGACACCAAAACTTGTGTGCTATTTGTTTTTACTTTTTAAAAAATACTGGAATGTAGTGGTAGAAATAAAAATAGAATCTGGAAGGTCTGGAAAACACTGTTCTCTTGATGTGTGCCAGTGTAATTACATTTCGTAAACAAAGCTTACAAATAAATCCTTAGACCTTCTAGGAATACTGAGGCAAAAAGGACATAACAGTTGATACTGTTTTATAACCAAGAACTGTTCAGAAAAACAATGTGTAGTATTTCAAAAGTACCACTAGGTGACAGCATTAACAACAGAGAGCTGATCATCAGCTCTGTACAAAAGTTCATGTTTCACTGAATACATGCTGCGTGACCTGCAGTCAATTCTCTCAGATTCAAGTTGAATCTCCAGGATGTATTTCAATTCTGACCTGAATGAGACACTCAAGACTTAATAAAGAGCCGTTTTTTCAAAGTTTAACTCAAAACTGGCAACTGGATACTCAGACATTTCTGAGCTCCCCTCATATCATTTGTTCGAACCTGTAATATGTTTCTTGCGTCAAATGCCTCGCGGTCTTTGGAATTTTGTTTTCCAAGACTTCCCTTGTCTTCAGCTGAAAAACAGAAAACAAACAGCTTTAGCGGAACTTAAAAACACTCAAACTCACACACACACACACACACACACACAAAAATCCTTCATAATCACATCAAACTTTCACTATTTTGCAATGCCACTGAAGAAATGAATCAAATTATAATACCAAACATGTTTACACTCTAACCTGGCCTAATGTAAAGGAATTTGTTTCAAGGAAGTGAGTTAGGGGTCAGCAGCTGCAGCAGCACATACAAAACAGGCCAGGCTTAATATTATAAAGCAGCTAACCTCACTTGCATCGCCACAAGTGTGTAAGAGACAACAATAAAAACAACAACACAATTACAACACAGGCGTCAAGCTGAACCGGTAAACAGCATCTGACAGCAGAGTGTGGCCACTCTTTGTTGCTTGAAAAGCAGCCCGAATACACCGCAACCGCCCTTGCCCCGCCTTCTCTGTTCTGGACGGGCACTTGGATGGGCTCCACATCCAAGCTCAAAGGACCCCATTGTTGCTCCCTTGACTGGAAAACACACACAGCAGCAGCCAAGTTCCTCATCAGGCTCCCGTGCAGCCAAACAACGAAGTTGGGAGCCCAGTGAAGAGGGAGAGAGAGAGAGAGAGTTTACAATCACCGCTGATGTCCAGCCGCAGCTCAGTCACCCCACCTGCCCCCTCGACCCCCGCCCCTCTGCCCCCTCCTTTTCGCCTCCACCCATTGCTAGTCAACTTGTTGTTCGGAGTGTTCTTGAACACGAGCCCTCCTTGCGTCAGCGCTGCTCTGGCCAGGGCTACAGCTCGTCAACAAGGGCCTCTGAATCGGCCAACTGTTGCGCTCTCTGCACAGCGTGACCACCCTGAGGGGTTCTGTGGTCATTAGTGCTGCCGCTGCTGCTGCTGCTGCTACGGCTAGTGCCCAATGGATGTGTGATGAATGACAACACTGACTAACTGGGGATAACATAGGGTGAGTGAGACTTCAGAGATGAGAGCAAGATGCTTCTGCTGGCCAAGACAACCAAAAAAAAAAAGCTTTTTTTTTTTTGTTTTTTTTTGTTTTTTTTTTTAATTGCAGTGGCACATGGCAACTGGGACATCACACAGCCAGGAGACATCTGCTCTCGTTTTACTGATCTGGTTTACTGCGAGTCTTGGGCATTGTACTTTCATAATGGACATCTGGACAGTGATTGGCTAAGTTTCAAGGTCCTGCCTGCAAACTAAGCCCTGAGCTCTCATGGACTTCACTAACTGTTTACAGAATTAGTGTGCAAGGCTGTGAGTGCTGACCTTGCTGTTTTTATGATAGAGACACCACCTGTGATAAATAGTTCAATTGACAACATTAAAGTCACATTGCAACTACTCTCCTGTTTCCGTTCCTTGGTAATTATAAATTGTTTACAGGTGCTTTTTTGAAGTTTCCGTGCTTCTCCAGTGTCTCACGTCAAACACACACTATGAACTCTGGGTAATTCCCTTTAGCAAAGTCTGCACACAATGTCAACTTTAGTAAAGGGCCCAGAGAGGGTAAAGCCAAGCCTTCAAGCACTTCAGATTTTGACAGACTTGCGAACTTTATTTAAGTCTGTGAGTCCGTAAGGGCGCAGACTAAGACTTGGCCACTGTGGCTTAATAAACCTGCTGTATAGGAACTAACAATGTTGGCTCCTCCAAGTGAAAAAGACATTGCACCCAAAAAAAGACCTGCAGTCAGTAAGTTTTCATAAACTAAGAGAAAATTTAATTTTTGCCTTAGTCTGACTAAATTGTAACTTTTAAAATGCATGTAAACATCTTAGTCGGGCTGAAGTCAGACTGAACCGGACTACGAGTAGACACTCTGAGAATGCAATTGGAAATTGTATGACACTACACCCTTGGAAATGACAAAGACATGGAAGCTGGTCACAGCACTGCTGGCTTAGTTTGTGCAGCATGTACAGTGTGTGTCTCAAATAATCAAAAGTTAAGTATGTACAAAGGTCCCGTTAGTGCTCCAGTGTTAGCCATCTCTTTGCCGCTAATATTTCCAACAAATATCCCCATAGTAAAGGAAAAAATGCAAAAATTTTGAGGCCCTCCTGTTTTTAACATTTAAAAAGCCTTTATTAAACACTGGCTACATGCCAACGCGTTTCAACAAATCTTTGTCTTCATCAGGGCATGCCAAACGATATCCCCATAGTCTTTAAACTTGTGACGTTTGTGGTTTAGCATCTGGCATCTTTGGTTTAGCCAAAAATTCTTATTTTTTGATGTTAAGCTGGTAGACACGCGAACGGTAGTATATCGCCATCTACTGTTGCAGAGTCAAACGCACTTTGGTCAATCATTTTTTTTTCCTGTGCATGTATACTCGGATTACTCGGGTACTCCAGTTAAAGCATTAGCTCTATTATTGCCAGTAGCTTGATTTAGATGTGCATGTAAACGTATTGACTGTTGTGGACAAGCATGCTGTTCGCACACACCTCAAGTGTACCTACTGCAGCTGGAAAAGATGGAGATGTCAAAGGTCCCAGAGGTCGCAGCCCAATTACACAACATTTGCATTGAAATATGACATGTGTATAATAACAACAAGTCCATCATAGCCAGGTTCAGAGCAGAGCACCAGCAGAGCAAGAGTACGTTTTTAGGTAGCATATTAACAAGTGCTTCACCAAAAAAAAAAAAAAAGAAATTTTAAAATGACACCACTACTCCTGACCAGCAGAAGTGAACTAACCAACTGCCGCCGGGGTTGGGTTTGAGGCTCACCTGATGGGTCTTTCCTGAAGAGCGTGTTCATGACTGTGGCGTGGAGCTTCACACGGTCCCACTCCCTCACCATCAGTCCAGAAGAGACAAAATGCTCCACCAGCCTGTCAGCAATCACCTGCAGCCTGCACAATACCACTTCATGTATGAGAACTCAACACTTAATGAGTGTAAATAACACATTATGCAGGCTGAAGCGTCATTATCCAAGCAATTAAGAGGTTACTATGCAAACACACTCACTAAGTCAATTTATCAGGCAAAGATTGCTGGGTTCCAAAATAAAATTAGTTTAATCACGTCACCTCTAGTATGCATGACTGAATAAGAGCCAGCTTCTAAAGTGCTGACTAATTCGTACTGCACGTCAAAGCATAAATACTTCTGGAGTACATGAAAATCTGTCTAACAGATGTATCCCACCACATTATAAAATAACTGGTCTCAGGTAGCCTGGCCGTGCCTGCCTACGCAACTTCCGCTCAATTTTTCTCCCTCCAGTGCTATGTCTGGGTCTGGTCCCATTGGGCTGGATTTCTCAGGTTGCATCTTAACCTGGCCAGTCAGGCACATCTCACGTGGGGGGGGGGGGCGGGGGGTGGGGGGTGATTGTTGTTTAGAGCGTACACAATTTTTCAGTAAGCTCGATCCGGCGCATTAAATTGGCTACATTTCGACCAAACGTTGCTGATTGGGTAAAGTCAGATCCAATAGTTTCAAACTTCAACTGAATCCAAGCCTCCATTAAGAAATCGTTTGTCAATTACTGAAGCTCCAGACCCTCTGTACGAACGAAGTGGAGTACGAGGGACTGGCAAGGCCAAGCTACTTTTGCTTAAGAATTGGCACTGATTTTAACTATAACTTGTCTCAAGAACTTTTCATTGTTAAAACCCTGCTGCATGTGCACGTTTTGTCAGGTCAGTGCCATTACCCATGTTCTTGTGCATCCGTTAGCCATGTGCTTGTGCATCTGTGCATAACTGGGCATGAGTGAGATGACTGGCATGGTGCCTTCCAAGTCATCTTTACTGTGCATACAAATGTGTCTGTAGCTGTGTGCAGTGTGTGGTGGCCTGTCACTATGCAAAGAAGAGAAGACGTGAAGTAACACCCGAGTTGTCCCGAGAACACTATAAATGTGTGTGGTCTCTTTGCAGGGATATTCCCAGAGACACATCATCCCAGATTCCTCCAGAAGGTGAGTTAGAAGGTGTCAGTGTCAGCTTAGGAAAGCCCATAGGATAGTAGGATGGGCACCAGTTGCAGCTTAGCGCCCGGCAGTTTAGGAAAGCCCCTAGGATGGGCACCAGTGGCATCTTAGGAAAGCCCATGGGATGGGCATCAGTGGCAGCTCCCGACCCACATGGGATGGGTATGAGTGCCCATAGGCACCCAGCTTTGAATCCCACCCACTTCCTGGTTTTATTCCCAGTCTGACTCTTTCTTGTCATATCAATTAAGTCAAAGTACAATTCAAACAACCAAAAGTAAACTTTGAAATATCGAAATATCACTTTACCTGCTGTATCTATAGCCACACGTTATGTATACAATTCTGACAGGTGTGTGACATGTTCTATCAAAATCCAATGAATCTCTTCAACCTTTATTTATGTTCCCGGAAAAGCCAAAGTCTTACTTTTACAACAGCATTGTTGTTTAATCACTGCTGAGAAGCCACAAGCTCAGAAGCTTATCAGTAATATGTTGGACAGTGTGGGGGTGGGTTCCAATCAGCCAACTTACCTTGGCTATTGTTCTTACACTTTTTTTTTTTTTTTAATTACGGGACTAAGTAGAGTATTTTGTAATTTCTTGCTATTGTCTCCGTACCACATACAGTGGGTTGCTGTCACTGAAAAGAATGACTGAGAGAAAGTGGTGCTGCTGGTGTTTATTTCTGTTGTTGTTGTTGTTGTTGGCGTTGTTTGGCTTTTCTTTAATCCTGTGGACTCATTCATAGCGGAGAACTTTACAAGTGGATTACCGAATATTTTTCAGTAACAACTACAACAACAGAATGGTCATATCCTCTGTTGACCTTTTGCATCATAGAGGAAGCAATGGCACATGAGCGACCGCTCAAGTGCTCGGGCGTGCAAACTAAACCATCACTGTTTAGTGTTGGACTAAAGGGTCTCCATCTTGTTTGTGGTTTGCTGTTTAGCAACACATTACTGTACACTACACATCATCTTTGTAGAATTTGGCCCCTAGTGCTTCAGAAGATAAGAAGTTAGAAGTTAGGACCATGGACAGGAACTTTGATGACAGGCCGGGTGTTAAGCTATTGCCAGTTGATGGGAGTTTTATTTTATGGAGACTGCTATTTTAGTGGTCTGGTAGTTTGATTCACACACACATATTGCAGTCGTGTTTGGTTTACTCTGAACTGATTAGTTTATGGTTGAGTGTGCTGTTTGTCATATTAATCACGTTCATTCCAGATACATCAAACAGTTTAGTCATTTACTGCCACTCTGACTGTGTGTTCACACCAACAGAAACTAAAGCTGTTAAATTGCTTTCGTCGCTCATAAAGCACAGCTGCTAAAATATGTTTGCTCAGGTTACTCTATTCGCTCATGATGGGCCCAATGACATGGCATTTAGAGCCAAATGTCATAGGTTATTTGCATAAAGTTAAGGCGTTTTTAACAACTTTTAGTTGCTCTAGTCGCCCAAATATTGTCACTTGTCGCTTTTGCCGCTGTTAACGGAAAGTGAATTTGTTCCGGTGATCTTTAGAGAGTTAGCAGATCTTGGTGTGAACACACAAGGCTCCGATCCCAACTTTGTGTCATCTTTTTTTGGTTCTTACATGTCAAGCGAAGCCTGTGGCCACACACACACACACACACACACACACACACACACGCACGCAGTCCTTCACACCTCCATTCAATCCTATCCACAGGTGCTGAAGGACGGAGGCTGTCTGTCCCCAGTGCTCACTCGCCTCATGAACTACATGCTCTTCTCTCGAGGGTGAGTTGCTCCCGTCTCCAGCTCCTCCTGGTCGTCACACACACACACACACACACACACACACACACACACACACACACACACTAATCAGATCTGCACAGGGCCCTCACTGGCCAGACACATGGAAAACAGCCTGGGCCATTTGTGATGTCTTTGTTTTCTGCACAACAAAGTCATACGTGATTTCATGATAACCAAATGAGGTCAAGCACATTGAACAGTGCCCTTTGAATTTCCATGCAGGTCAATGGGCAGCAGAAACCACAAATCCTTACACCGTTTTGCTTTCCTGAGAGTTGTGAAGAAGTGTCTGGTTGTGAAGACCTTTGTTACCGTTTCTGCAAGCTCTGTGCAGCCACAGAGGGGAACTAATGAACTGTTCACCTTTCCCTTTCCAGCATAGGTGAGGTGTTTGGACCCTTTACTCAGCCCACAGATGCAGAGTTCTGGGACATGTGGACCGGCATCCGCTTTAAGGATGGGAATCTTGTCATGGACAGGTTGGTGTTTGGGAATGAGGGTTGTATGCAACATTGTATCATTATTGTACATGACAAGTGCCTATTTGGAATAGAGAAGGGATCTATGGATTTTCCAACATGATCACACAGTTGGATCACAAGGTATCACAAGGTAAATTTGCATCAAAAGTGAGTGTGAAGCGTTGTCAGTTTTGAAACCTGTCCCCTTGAAAGGAAAAGAAGCAGCATTCATTCTGTCCATCGGTGTAGCAGCAGATTCTCTAGGACTGACACTCACCCTACATCCAACAGTAGTGCTCTTGGACTCCGTGTCTATCGCTGCTCATCTCACTGATGCTTCATTTTTACATAACTTTACTGCTACTGTGTCCAGGGATTGACCATCTGCCTCATTCTCCTCAGCATCCTGCAGTACATAAACCAGAGGCTGAAACACAGAGACCGCTGGGTGGGAGCACTCACGTCAACACTGGTCCCTGGTAAGATAGTCAGAATGCATCTGCAGAGCTACATCACCTATGATCTGTGGATCACCGTTTAGCCTCTTGAGTCTCTATGAGTCAGTCAGGAGACCAGTCACTTGTGAACTGTAGCAAACCTGAGTGTACAAGAAATTCATGGTGGCACATTTCCTCTAACTGGTCAAGTGTTGGAGTGATTCATTGAGAGTAAGCTGCTTAGCGACAGGCAATCTCCCTAGAGCCTATTACCCCATCTGCGGCCTGCTGACTTCACTACTGGGGCACCCTTTTTTTTTTTTTCGGGAGCTGTTAGTTCATGGATGTGTGTGCCTGGTGTGTCGAGTTATAAATTCCACACAGGATTGCAGGACTTTTAACACACATGGAGGTATTATTACGTCAGTGTACAGTATACACACAATAGGCTAATTTAAGAAGCGACAGATGAACTCCAGTGCGAAATGTACAAAGAACTTTCTAGAAACCTCCTCTGCAGTGCTCATGAATGTCACTCCAACTTCTGTCCTCCAGTACACATGATCTACGGCCCACTGGATCCAGTCAACCCTCACCCCCAGTTTATCCGCCACTACCAGTGAGTTCATTGACCCAGCCTAATCCACCCCCCAACCCCCCAACCTATATCTCCCCTCTGAATGTTTTCTTCCAATGAACTCTGTGCACAGGGATTAAATAGTAGTTGTAGATACAGATGGCAAGTCTGGTTAATACCCCCATAATGCCTAAAAAGCAAAGGCGGAGTCCTCGTGGTTGAAAACTGTGACAAGACTGATAGACTGTGACAAACATGACATTTTCTTTGTCCTTGTTGGCCGAAAATGCTTCATCCAAAAACTGACCGTAACTGGATCTGATTGTCCTTGTCATTAATTCTTGGCTAAACAACCCAACTGAGTTACATTTGGTTGGAGTCACTAAGTAAGAGATTGAGATAACTGATAATGTAAAACCAGCAGAGCTGCCTGCATTTTCCTCTACATTCCTGGCAGGTGTTGGGGTTTGTTTGATAAATTTCATAAAATCGAAACCATTCATATGTTGTTGGATTTATCCAACAGCGTCTAATGAGAATTGGCACAAGGCAAGTGAAAAAATCAGACAAGCTAGCTGAAATATATCGGCTACAACACCAGAAATTAATCATTATTATGCGACTGTGCTCAAATAAAGTTTTGCTGTCAAGACTTGCCACCTGTATCTGTTCCCTGCTAACATTGAGATGATGTCATTACCAAAACATGATCTTCAAAAGAGTTAAACAGTACATCATAATCTTCAAGTTCCATTAAATATTTTAATTAAAAATTATTTATAGGAACACTCTGATCTGTGTAGATAGCTGAAGCAGCAGATACACACTTCAGTTACCTACCCAGGCCAGTATTGTGTCAAGGTACTTCCTGTATATCAGTACAGCTTTGTTTTCTTTGCTTAGGAAACTGGTCCAAAGATCCACGGTATCCATACTGGATGAGCACATCAGCCACTACCCACAACTTGAGGACCCCACAGGGTTCATGAATGCCTATCTGAACTTCATCAACTCCTTCTGAGGGTCAGGGACCTTTCTGGAATCTGACAGTCAAGCTCCTCCATTGTGCAATTCTTCAGTGCTGTGCTGGAAATGCAAACAACTGCACTAATGCTTCTGCTGCTACTGCAGCTAGCATCCACAACCCCAAACCACTGAGCCAACATTCTCAAGGTGCTTTGGGTGACTAATAGACTCCTAACCTGTTGGGCCAGATCAGATTGGGCAATAATGCAAATGCTTTCAGAGTGGGCCAACAGACTCCTTTCTTTTTTTGAACTGAAATGAATGTAAAAGCCTTCCAAATGATAAGTTACCAATGAGGCAGACATGCATGTGGTGTTGAAGTAGTGAATAGGGATTCCCTGCAAGAGTGTACGGTCCTGTGTGACGTGGCTTTGCACAAACCTGTTAATGATGCCTTTTATTAAAGCATATGTTTTAAGTAAAGTGATGTTTGTGATGTTCCAACTGTAGCTGTACTACATATCAAGACTACCCTGTTGCCTATTTTATTCATTCATGCATACATACATAGATGGCACTCAGATTATATGATACCTGGTTCATCGTTTATTTGTGTTAATATATATGAAAATGAGACGCATCAGGCCACAATGAAGACGACATACGGCTGGAAAGAGAACAGGAATCTAAGATGCATACCAAAAGGAAGATGAACAGACAGTGCTGATAGAAAGGCCATAAGCAGACCATTTGTGAGGCATTGAAAATAACTGTAGACCAAACACAAGCATGTTTTTTCCCCCATTTGAGCTGTTCTTGACTAGCAATGTCCCGTTGGTTCTCTGTTTTGTAGTAGATCGCAATCACATAGTTGGCCGTGGAGGAGGAAGGGAGACGGGGTGGTGGTAGTGATGGAGGGTAAGAGTCCTTAAAAGCGCGACTGACTACACTTTTGTGCGCTCTGGGTGGAGGAAAGTAGGCATAATTCGTGTCCTCGGCCCAGTTCAGACGCTCCGTCTGGTCGTCTAGCCCACCGAGGCCAGGATGACGTCTACGGCGGTCTCCTCTCCGCTTCTGACCGTCACCTGCATGGTCACGCCATCTGCCAGAGCCAGGCGAGCGCGCACCAGTACGTCATGACCGCCCCGGAACACACCTGCCAAGGGAAAAACACACGCTCTTATCAGAGGCTGAAAAATAGGAACAATTTCAAGCCATCTAGAAACAACCTGCTTTTGAATGAAGGTGCTTCAGTGAGACAATAATGATTGTAATAAAATGTTTCCAAACATTCCTTAAATTTGAAGGGGTATAAATGGGTGGTGTGACGGAGTAGATTTTCTTACCAGCAAGGAACAGCACGTGCGAGTTCTTGTTCTCTGGGACTTTGTCAGAGCGTTCACACGGCTGCATACCCAGGAAGCTGATGATATTACCGACCGCCTCTGTAAAAAGACACAAACACATGGTGAGTTTGGAACTGCTTACAAACTACTTTTTTAAAAAAATGGCCGTAGAATATCTGTGGATTGACTGGCGACATGTTACTTACCCTCCAATGTCCGTACGGAGGCAAGAGCAAACGTTTCCTCTTTCTCAAAGTCATCGCCCACCTCCTCCCAGGCAGCGCCGAAGTTGGGTTTTAGAACCTTCTGGATGTGGTCTGCCACTGTTACCTCCAAATCCTCCAACTAGAATAAGAAACAAAAAAGAAATGAGAACCCATTTTTTTTAAATAATGCAGTGGATCCCTTTTCTGATTAATACAGTAACATAACAGGACACGGGGGGTTTGCGTACGTACCACATACTCGTCGTCATAACCATCATCATCTGGCTCTCCTGTGTTGGGGTCACAGTCACGCACCAAGTACTTCATAGTGCAGCTGAACGTGCAAGAAACTAGAGAGAGAGGCCATAGGGAATTTAATTTGTGTAACAAACAAAAGAAATTACCAGAACTTTTAAGTTAACTTTAAGTGACATGTCCTTTCAAAACTTCCTCCGTTTACAATAAAAACGATTTCCAAGAAGTCATAAAACAACTGATTCAACCATTCAAACACCCATACACTCCCCTAAAGCACACACACTCCCGTAATTCCTGTGTGTGTGTGTGTGTGTGTGTGTGTGTGTGTGTGTGTGTGTGGTCTGACCTGCGGTGGGGTCGTCCTCCGGCAGGCGCACCAGCGTGTAGCAGGAGCCCGGCTGGCTGTAGGGGAGGCTGGTGGCAGGCACGTAGTGTAGCACCTCGTAGGCCTCCGAAGGCTCCATCTGGACCAGCACGCGCTGCAGCAGCTGGTCGTTGAGCGTGTTGGTGCAGTCGAACTGGAAGACCATGTGGCCGGCGAAGGTGTGCTTGATGCAGCGCACCACGTACTCCGTCTCGGCCTCCGTCAGCTGCACGGGCTCCGACGACTTGAAGAGCGGCCCCAGACCCTGGAACTCGGGGATGGCCGCCAGTTGGTCTGTGGTCAGAGTGGGGTGGGGAGGGTAAATGAGAAAAGAATAAAAGAGGACAAGAAGAAAGGGAAAGACGGATGGAAAAAGGAGGAAGAAAAAAAATGAACAATGAACATATACATACATACATACTCATACACACACACACACACACACACACACACACACTACTAGACTACACACAGTATATATATAATATTGAATTTTTTTGCATAAAGAAAAATATTGTAAAGCATTTTAAGCATTTTCAAT
>JAVQKI010244652.1:0-11001 GCA_036025975.1 Nematalosa erebi
CCCAACAGTGTGAACACATAATCGCTCTCAGGGCTGGTGCTAGTGGACCGGAGCTAGTAGCACTGAAATAGCCCTCTAATAGCCCGGCCCGGCGTGGCTCGACAGTCTGAAAGCGGCTATTGTCCTGAGTCTTACTGGCACTCCTAGAATATGCTAATTGATGTTTGATGACAATACAGTCACCAATTTCATGTTGTAACTAATTTTCTTGTCTTTCATGGTGGTTTCCTACCCCCCGCCCAGTGCAAATACTGGATGGCTGGTTAGAATAAGACTTCTGTGTATTCAAGCTTCATGTGACTAAATGCCTTGGAAATCCAGTGTGAATCAATCCATAGCTCTGTGGTTCAAGGTCATCGTGTACTGTCGGTAGGAAAAAGAATGAGAACATTTGATACAACACAGCCCCATAATTGTAAACTGGTAGCAAACACTAACTGAATGGGGCACAGAAACTCACTCTCAGTTTAATTTTCAAGCTCCATGCAGTTAATGTTAGCTGCCTGTTTGATATTCAGTCTACAGTATGTTGTATCAAATTTTCTTGTTATTTTTTCTACTGACAGCACTTTGTGACCTCAAACGACAGGGCTATGGATTGATTCACACAGGATCTCTCCTTTAAATAAACTTAAAACTAAGCTAAAAATCTACTTGACCTCTGAACCGGCATCGTGCTACACCATGCATCAAAAAACAATTGGTTACTATTTACACTTTTGATAATATTACTCTACATATTTGCAGGGTGTGCATTACTGCACTGACCTGACTCTCTGAGATATAGAGCAGAATGACCAAACAAACTGTGTTTCATGAAGAATGATCAACACCACAGCACTGATGTACTCTATGCAGTTGAACTTACCTCATTGGCCTGCAGAGAGAGCTCCGAGCTGGAGGCAGCATTGTAGTTATAAAGCACCCGGGCCTTGCATGAACCATTGGAGAGGTGGAGGTCCCTAACAGAGGGGGAAGACTGGCCTGTGGCATGAGGTGGCAGGACAGGGGGCCCTGGGTCTGTGGAGGTGGATGGCAGACAGATGCCATCCGAGGCAGCATCCAGAGAGGGTTGATTGTTGTTGGCACAGCACACAGATGAAAAACTAGAAGTGGAATGGAAGAAATCTCTCAGTTCTTTCAGGAAATTTCACAAATAAATCCATAGAACAAGAATCCATAGAACATTGCCTGCAGTGACATACAAAATACTGTAAAATTGGTATCTAGTAAGACTATGATAGGAGCTAGACATACATATCTATATCTATACATTTATTTATATATATAATGTACAATATCACTGGCATATTCAGTCACCTTCCCAACTGTTTTTGCAGATTGATCATGTACTGATGGCACTGTTCATAATATGTTGTCTGAGAGTCCACAAAGTCAGTTAAACAGCGAAGATGATGTGTCTGTTAGAAACATGATAAATGTTAGTTGCCTTTCTTATAGCTTTGACATAAGGAAACATAATGAAAAAGGTTAGAGAGGATACCCAAGCATTATTTAGTGCTGTCTATGCTGACTTGGGTTACTCACATGGGTGCTACTGAGTCCCTCCAGGAGCAGCCGTGTGATCTCTGCCTGCCGGTCAAACTCACTCTGGGACTTCATCAGCTCTGCCTCTGCCTGGCTCAAGCAGGAGAAATCAACAGAGAAAGGAAGACTGACATTAAAACAGTGTCAACCAGCCAAGTTGTAAAAGTAAGGGGGGGGCGTTGGCATTCCTGCACCACTTATGGACCTGCCCATGGGAACCCAAGCACATGTCCAGTCTGAGGAAGACATTTCCCAATCTCTTTCTTTACTTTTTTCCAAAAAAGAGAATGAAAAAGTTTATTGACATTTACAATATTGAAGATAATAAATATCAGTGATGAGAACCCATGTGTGAAAAGGCAAAACAAACTTAGAGAAACATACTTAAAAGGATCCCTGACTGGTAAGACATGTTGGCTTTAAAAGACTGACATTGGTAGCAGCTATATTTAATAGGGCAACATGCCCTCTTTTTTATTAAAAATCCCTTAATTTGCAGAACTTGTCTATGTGCAGCAACAGCTTGATTGCTGCACCTTGTTTGGACCTTTATCAGATTCAACAGTTGATGACACGTTTTACAACAATGGCAGTGAAGGGATTTTCAAAACTTCAAAAACATCTCGTTTTTGGTACGGTACTTAGGGACCTTGACCAACAAGGCTTTGGGTTGCAATAGCAAATTGGGTTTGCGATTTCTACAAAGTATATACTGTATAGTTCAATAGGAGAAAATACAGGCCCACAACCAACTTACCTGTGACACCTCCTCAGCCCACATCTGATGTGCATTTCAGATAAAGAGACACAAATTTAAAAAGGAAAACAACTCCCATAACCACACCTACAAGCCACCACGACCAATTCAACATTACACAAACAACACAAGTACACTTCACAATCACAAAAAGGGAGATTACTTTGACTCGATCTATAAGACATAGCTGGGTGTTTTTCACGGACCCCCTCGAAATGCGCTGTGGACCCCAGTTTGAGAAGCAATGACATAGGCTACTGAAGTCTCTCCAAGACTCCAAGAGAACTTTAAAAGCACATGTGTTGTTTGTAGCTAATTTGGAGGCATGCTTGGGGTCATTGTCCATTTGGAGGATCAATTTGCATGCAAGCTTTAACTTCCTGGCAGATGTCTTGAGATGTTGTTTCGATTTACCCTCATAATTTTATTTTCTCATGATGCCATCTATTTTAATTGCACCAGTCCCTCCTGCAGCAATGAAGCCCCACAACATGATGATGCCACCCACATACTTCACAGTTTGAATGCTGTTATTAGGCCGAAAGCTTTCCCCTTTTTGTTCCGAATATACCATTTAGCATATGGCCAAACAATCTCATCATCCCACGGGACATGTTTTCAGAAATTAGGACCTTTGTCTCCATGTACAGTTACAAACTGTAGTCTAGCTTTTTATGGTGGTTTGAAGTAATGGCCATAATGATAAGCAGTGTGCTGTGCTTAAGCTTACAAGCCTAAGAACACCGTCCAAACCACTAAGTATCCAGTTGGCAGCATCATGTTATGGGGTTGCTATCCTGCCCAAGGACAGCATGCGATGGAGACAGCTCATTGAGGTCTCATGAGGATGAAGAGGAATAACTAATGTGAACTTCTGGTATGGAAAGCACCTTAAATGTCCTTTTGACTTGACACTGGTCCCCTATAAGACTCACAGCAGCATACTGTCCCCTTCTAGTCCCAGCTGCACAGATTATTTACATACTATACTTTGCTAAGCATTTAGCAAATGCTTTTTATCCAAAACGTCTTACATTTCTCAACTATCAACTGAGCAACTATTAGGGCTTATAGGGCTTGTCCATACACAGAATAGGGTTAAGTGCCTTGCTCAAGAGCACAACGGTTGCAACCATGATATCAACCCACAACCCACAAGCTACCCAAGTTCCTTAATTGCTATGCTGCACAGAACTGATTATTTACCATGAGGTTAACATTATAAGGCAGGATGAGGGACTACCATAACTCAAGGCAGATAGTGGCTCTTGATGACCTTGCTATATTTTTAATATTCCACCTCAAATTTGCTTATACACAACAGTCAAATAATGAGGTACTTGTATATCTGCTAAACCTTGACCTTGTCAGACAGCGTTGTGTGTTTAAAGGTGAACTATGAGATCTTGCATGGTTTTAGCGCAATTTCTTTTTTGTCTCAGTCCGTTGACATCTCCCCTTGATCAGCTTGCTGCCTGCCCCCTGAATACATTGTGAAAAAGCCCGGTCTCAGGAGACAACAAGGGGGCTGTAAAGCTAGCTAGGTAGTGAGGATGCACATATTGGTGGAGGGGCAGTGAACAAAGTTCATTTAGTAGCGTGAATTTGAGAGTAGCGTTTTGTTTGGTAATTTAGTATTTATGTGGAACGTCAACAGAGGTGACATCATGCAGGATCTTATAGTGCACCTTCAAGTGAAGATATCAATATTATTTCAATAAGACAAAACAACAACAGGATGTTAAGATAATCAAGGAGACTAGCTGTTGTGACTAGTTGCAAAAGGACATTTGAAAGAAAGCACTGCAGCATCTATCCTTTCGATCACAAAACTCATGCAGTCCCTGTTTTAATTCAATAAAACGTCAAACTTCAAACACCGTACTGACAGCAATTTTTGACTTGGTGAGGCAGGTCTAACATGACCCTGAGCTGGTGTGTAGTGTGGAGGAGAGCAGACCAACCTTCAGCCATCTCACATGCAAGAAGCTGAGCATGTAAGAAAAATGTGTCACATACTCCTCTCCCAGTGGAGGGGTGGAGTTAAGTTGCTTTTAGGAAGACATCCAGGCACAAAGAAAACAGGAGATGAAGAATAAGACAGGTTAAGACGCATGGAGATATAAAGACGTCTAAAGTTGTGTGTAATTACACTGCTGGTATTCTTTGAAGGAGAAATCTGGTGTGAATCAAATCCATAGCCAGTTGTCTCATGTCATCCCGTGCTGTCTGTAGGAAAAAGAACAAGAAAATTTGATACAACATAGACCAGATAGTGAACAAGCAGCTATCGTTAACTGAATTTGCCATTGGAAAATAAAACTGAGAGGGAGTTTCTGTGCCCTGCTCAGTTAGTGTTAGCTGCCGGTTCACTATTTGGTCTATGTTGCATTAAAATGTCTTATTCTTTTTCCTGCCGACAGGATTGATTCACACTGGATTTCTTCTTTAACTGGTGTCCTACACTGATCAACCAGAACACAGCATCATCAATTCCGATAACATATATTACATTCCAGCAACAACATGAGGCACAGCACCACCCCCCCAGTGATGGTAAGAAAAAAGCAGAATTAAGAGAATTTTGCAAGACATATTGACTACCAAAATCAATTCAAAAGCTGGTGTTGTAGATCATAAAAGCCTTTGACCACTAGTTCACTGAGTGTGGCGAAATCACTGTTATCTACATAATTACGTGTTAAATTATAACATATAATGCATACAGTATGTGGTACTAAAATATCCTTTACTTGGCATTTCTCTTTACTATGGCGGCCAAACGTGGAACCGTTTGCAACAAATAAGAAGAACCATGTTGTTACAATACCTTTGCTACATTAGATTATGAGGATGTTGATGGACTACTCACTGAAGATCGGGTATCTGCTTCCTTGGCCTTCTTCAGACGTGCTTTAGCAGCATCCAAATCCAAACGTTTATTCTGCAGAAGCTTGCGCTCACTCTTTAGTGGGGATGAAATAACAGATCAATAAGCAAAAGCAAACCATGATTGCAACTGAACGTGCAATGGGTTTCTTTCAAGTTATGGTCAAAGGAATCATTTAACATCATGTTGTGCATTAGGGGGGAACTTCCTGTGGCCCAATTTTGGGTCATGACCTCTAGGTTGAGAAAGACTCAATGTTTTTCTCCAAAACTAGCAAAATAACTGACAACCACCCGACTAGCCAAAATATGTAGTACTCCAACTTATGACTCTTATTAGGCTCTTAGTAGGTTATTCTTACCGTTAATGTTCTTAACTTTAATGACCATTATTTTTAAGTATAGTTATATGATAGCATAACCTTGTCTTACTACAATAGTTTTGCAGTCCCCTTCGATGAAGTTCCTTAGAGGTATGATGAAGCTGATGGTCGATGACTGGCTATACTCCCTCTCAGCACTCCCTAGCAGCTTCTCAACCTCACCACACTTGATAAGGGAATTTCCTGTAGTAAAACAATTTCAAAGTATATACAGTGAAATTACACATAATGCTATTATAATGTTTTTAATGTTATTGTGCTAAATCTATCAAATCCAGGTAATCAATATTCAGTACGAACAGACCCCCCATGTTAAAGTATTCACTAGAAGTCTGTATCCCAACCCTGCAGTGCTGTGACATGTCTTTAACACAGCTGCATGTCAAGCTGTGTGTCAAAGACAGTTAGTTTCATGTCAAATCACTAGAAGGTCTGTATCCCAAATCTGTAGCTGTGTGTCATGTCTGTGTTGGTTTCAAATGGGCACTCTATAATTTAGGCCAATTATTTATACGATACTTGTTGCAGATATGCATTGCAGTCCCTCGATTTATTGTCCGTAGCCTTTTTGTTTCTCTAGACTGCACCTCAGGTTTGTACTGAGGCTCTTAAATTCTATGCACCAGCATAATCCTCAGTGCCTGACAGTCCGACATGTCATGATTACAAACCAAGGATTGTAATGAGATAACCACATACCCCTCCCATAAGAAAGACTGTAGTCAGTTAGCTTCACAGTAGCCTAGAGTTGTCATCTGATTGAAAGTAGATAGGCCTTTTAATCATTAATGCATTATAGGCCTACCTCTATAGCTTTATGATTGGAAGTGGCAATATTGCTGTTTTAAAATTATTTTTGAGAGCACTAGAAAATAGGTTATTTGTTAACTGGTCAGCATCCTTTGCCATTTACGGGCAAAAAGTGTAACATATGAAATGAGCTTTCACTGTGCTCGCAGCATTATAGCCTAGTTCCAAATCGGACAGATCGGGCAAACTGGCTAGCTTTTAAGGAATAGCGTCTTGATTGTTCCTGTTAAGAAATTAATCTATTTTCACACCCTGTTGACAAGGGCCAACAGTTGAACAACTTGGTTTTATTGAAACATTTGTCTTGTGCTTTTGTTCATGTGCTCAGGTAGACTATGTGTGGTCTAAAGCAGACTTTGGGCGCTGTACTTGGCAAGAAGGTATGGGGTGAAGAAATGTGGAGAGTGCTGGAGAGATGGGCGTGCTTACACGAAGGTACTGTTTTCAGTCCCTTGTTCAAATGCTGACCTTTGTGTTCGATTGTTTTGATGCAGACCTATGCCACGTTATTGTGAAATCAATCTTGCACATAACAGCTTTAATGAGTTTTAGGTCCATATGACCTGGTTGAGTAGGCAGTAGGCTACACAAAGCCAATCTAGGGAGCACAACTGCAGGTCTCAAAAGCATGACTGCCACATGTACTAGAGCACACATCTTCTCTCACACAGAGCAACAGAAACATGGTAGATGAGTTTTGAAATTGGATGCTGCCATTGTCACAAGTGTTTAAACACTGGGAATGGCCAGGTGAGAGGTGGGTGTGAAAGAAAGTGTCCTATGTCTGTAGTGCAGTCTCAGCTCACTACGGGTGGTGTACCAGTTCTCTCACCATATGCTGTTCCATGTCCAAACTCATGTCCACAATCCACCATGCATTCTCCGAGCAGCTCAAGGTTGTTTGGCCGTGCAGGAGGTCTTTTCTCCAGCTTCTCATACAGGTACTCCTCTAATCTGACATCTGTTTACAAAGGGTCGATTTAGGCTCAACTTAGAGAGAACACACTGTAGCCTACACAGTGACACAAGATCTGCATGGCATGGGTTTTTACACAGCGAGGGATCTCATCAAAGAGCACGTGAGTTAAGGAGCAGATGGAGAGCAGCCTACTTAGCTGGGATGACGCCATTAGGTCATAGGCATGTAGCTTAAAGGTAGGCTACAGCAATAGCCTACAATACAATTATTGTAATATGGTTATGTGTAATTTAACATCGTTTTTTCACATAAACTTATTTCATGAAACAAGCCACAATAGGCTGGGCTACATGACTGGATTTTTTGTGTAATGAAGATCGTTCTGTGAAAACTTTCCAGAATGGTCTTACTTGGATTAGGTTGTAATAAAACTTCCGTTTGTTTCATTATTTTCTCTGTCCATTGCTGGGTCGTCTCTGCCTTGGCAAGAAGGTTTTCCAAGTGGGCATCTAGATCCGTTTTTTCAGCCTGTCCAAGTACCTCCTCTGTGAACTGTATGATTTGAAATTCTTATTATGACTTGATTTAATTAACCGCGACCAATGCGCATGGTCTAATGGCTACTGCCGTTACAACAAATGAATCTTGCGTACAGCCTATACTACGCAAAGTTAACATCCCAAAGGCTAAAATTAGACCTATGTGCATAGCTAGAGCCTTTTTTAAACAACATTAAAGGTTAGAGTATCTTGATATAAGAATTTATGGTGCTACCTGAACTGCACGGCTAAGGAAAGTACCAGCGTCGGCTGCCAATCTTCTGACATCGAAATCCATATTTGTTAGTGTTTACGACTCGGGTGTTCCCAGTGCTGATGGCCTAGCACTACCGTGTGACTGACGAGAGACTAAATAACACACTTTGTCGTGTCGTTAGAAAAATCCACGTTTCTCATCAACGTTGTTCTCTGTGATCTATGGTTGTTTTGGGGGTTGAGCGTTGTACGTGAGTCAACTGTGCGACTTCATTGGATGTCATTCTTTGAGCGACATAGCTTAACCCATGATCCGCGCAGGCCAAATATTATGCTGCGTTTGAGATAACTCGTAATTCTGGTGGGCCCGAGTTCCAGCTCGATAAATTTCACTGGAAAGCCACTTGTGCTCCTCAGGAAGATTGAGGAGATACGTCGCTTGATTATTGTGACATGGCTTTGGTGTTGATGAGCATTTTTATAATAGTAGCCTAACTGTGTTAAGAGTACGAAACGATTAAAAGAAAGCAGTGAGTTAAACTAAACAAGAGTCCACTGTCGGTATTGACAAGTGTTTCCAAGTGGTCTTGAATGAGCCAAGGTTGTCATTCAGACTCGCGCCACGAGGGGTCGTTAGGAGGCGGCGACCACTCAGTTGGATTTGCTATTTGCTATATAGTTGCTATTTCAGGACCATAGACAGCGATGTTTGTTGCGTGCAGAAATGGGAAGTAACGAAGCCCATATTGTGGTAGGTGTAGACCTACTTAAAAAGCATGTCCAGGTAGGATATATGTATGTGCTTATTTTTCTGACAACTTTGCCTTTTACCCCACTACGATTTAACATAAATATCTATTCTTTTTATTCCTTACATTTTCAAAACTGACTCGTAACTTTAGAGGGAAGTTATCGATATTTTTAATCTCGAGGAATGGCGTATCCAACACACATCATCAAAGCCGACTCCGCCACGGATGGGACAATAACAGTGGGCCTGCCTTTGCATTGGTGTCAAAAACAGGGCTTGGATAACATTACATGTAACATATTTGTTAAATTCAGGCATTTAACAGAATATACGAAACGGTCGTTTGCTTTTCCTTAAATATATCATACAATTCCTTACTAGACCTATTCTGCCAGTGACATAACCTCAAATTATATTTGTTTTCCATTTCTCCTAAGGAAGGCTAGGTCATTGAGCTTACCTGAATATCTCATGAAACACAATCAGGACAGAGAAATAATGGTTATAGATTTTTTAAGTGGTTCAATTCTTATATCTTTGTAGGCTACAATGTGTTCCATTAGCCAAAACATTCTTTAAAGGAATGCGCCACCATTCGGGGAAATACACACATTTTTCACATCTCCTTAAGTTACACAATTGAGTTTTTACCTTTCTACGGTTCAATCAGCCATTCTCTGAGTCTGACTGTTGCACTTTTACCTCCAGCCTAGCATACATAATTGAATCAGATTAGACCATTAACATCTTGCTAAAAAGTGACAAAAAAAATCATATATTTACTGTACATGACACTGGACTATACTCTCATTCTGGCATAGTAGTCAAGGAAATTTGCTACCATGTCTGAAAATAGTCCCTCTATGTGTCCAAGTCAAGTAGTACAAGCCACTGATCTTGTGTTAGGTTGCAAAGTTCCTTGATTATTACTGAAGCTAAAAGTGTTACCGTTAGACTCAGAGAATGGCTGGATGTAAGGGAAAATGAGTGTATTTCCCCCAAATGGTGGCGTACCTCTTTAAAACAGCCATCCAAGCCAGATATTGCTACAGCAAAGTGGAATCAGTGCATTGATTTTATATTTTGAGATTATGCTTAAGGATTTACAAAGAAAACAGAAACTGAAATGCAACAATTAAATCAGAAATTTTAATGAGAGCTATTAGGACATGCCACAACTTAACATCACAAAGGGCATCAGGTTCCAACCTTTCAAATGTTTGAGCTAGAACTTTCATTAAATGTGAAGTAAAATCTCAACATTTCCTTACAATAACATCTCATTTCAATCCAGACGTAAACGAATGGCACCCTTAGGCCTGGTGGAGTTCAGCAATCTTCTTTGCATATTCCATCAGTGAGTTATACCGCAGAGTCTTACTCTTCCAGGCATCTGGAATCCCCTGAACTCCAACCTAGTGAAAGAACAGTGCACAGCTTACGTCACTCTAGCTTTTGCTTACTACAGACATCATGTGTTGCAGGCCTTGTGTGTTACCCTAGAATCTCTCATGAGTGCAAAACGGACAACTGCTGGGAAATATTAATTTACCAAATAATGTAATGGTAGTTATCATCTCTCACCGTGGTAAGGGTGGGAGAACAGCTATGTTAAGTACTGCACTGGGTTAGTTCTTAAGCATTACTGACACACCCAAAATGTGACTTCTAAGTGCGTACGCAGTTTGCCTGACAAGTTGTGCAAGTTGTCTCAATCCTGTCAATAAAACAGTTGGCTGACCGATAACCCCCCTACAGATGTGAAAGATGTGACACAATTTTTTTTTTTGATGTTACACTATTATATATTTTGCAAAGATTAGACATTATAAACACATAACTAGAACTGAACACACCTGAGCCCCAATGCAAGCTCCAATGAAGGAGCTTCTGCTACAGGTGCACCCCCCACAGCTCATAGTGTCCCGCACTGCCTGCTCGAAAGTCGCGGCTGTCAGAACTCCATGCAGAGCTGCTTGGAATGCACCAGGCAAACCTACAAATATTAAACACCAGGTGAAAGGACACCAATGATTATGACATTGTTTGTTTACAGCTTCCACATACAAAAGAAGTTTTCAGGTATACTGTCAGGTTGGCTACAGGTGTGAGTTACTTTACCTTGAAAATGACTCTTAAGCTGTAGTCTTAACAGTAATGCTTGCTTATAATACAAACAGAATGTCATA
>JAVQKI010244679.1:0-10428 GCA_036025975.1 Nematalosa erebi
GAAAGAGACAGAGAGAGAGAGCGAGAAAGAAAGAAAGACAGAGAGAAAGAGGGAGAGAGTGAGAGAAAGAGAGAGGGCAAGGGGGAGAACGAGAGAGAGGGGGGGAGAAAGAGCAAAAGAGAGAGAAAGGAGTGGAGGAGTAGAAAGGGGTCCAGAGGGGGAACTGGAAATGAGCCTGGAGCAGAGCGGGTGTGGGACAGAGGGAGGGGAGGGGAGGGGAGGCAGCAATGACTGCTCTCCTGTTACCCCCCTGAGCCCCTGAGGGACAAGGGGACACTGGCAAATACCCAGAATGCCCGCTGACTAACCTCCCTCTATCTGGCCAGGATCATGTAGCACCACTGACAGACACACAGGCCGAATAACAACACATGACATGACAGACAGAGCTGCCAATAAAGCAGTCAACACATCATGGCACACACACGCATACACACACACACACACACACACACACACACACACACACACACACTCTCCCTCCACATACAAATACACACATGAGTGTGTCACATACACACACAGACAGGACAAACACACACACAACTTTCTCTCGCTAACACACACACACACACATCTTGCTCTCTCTCGAACACAGACACTCACTGGCACACACCTATCTGTGCCAGGCACTGCCTATTGTGACTGAAGCAGGTCTGTGGTGTGGCCATTTAGTATTAGTGCTTTCAGTAGGACTGTGCAGGCCCGTTCAGATCTTAATGAGTTCATACAATGGAAGCTGAGAGCGGACCACACACAGGCCCGCACCTGTGGCCAATGTTTCTGTAGGCAGCGTTTCCAAATACTGCATGTGCAGATGTCCGCGGCACACGCACAGACACACATGCATGCACTCACTCACTAACACACACACACTTTATAATTTCCTCTGATACAGTAGTACGCTCACATTCCGACACACACACACACACACACAGTCTCTCACCTGTTTGCGGACGTATTCTACCATGAGCTCAAGTTGTTGCGGGTCCTCGCACTGTCGGCTGAACAAGTTTCTCCAGAGGGCAGCGGCCAGCACAGCATCATCTGACAGAATTCCCTACGGACACACACACACACAGAAACTCTGCTCACAACGATTTCACTCTCTTTCCCCGACACGCATTTCAAAACTTTTCCACATCCTTTTCAAGGACCCTTAACGAAGTTTCCATGACCTTTCACGAGGAACTAGTACACAAAATTGCGTATTTCACTCCACAGGTAGGGCCTAATTATTGAACAAAAATGAAGCCTTTTCCATTCCTTTTTATGGGCTAGTCAAACCAACGCACACACGGCAGACACTGTCGTAATGAAACCTGTGGAAGAGGACAATAGCACTTCATTAAACAGACACTCGAAGACAGGCTTTTCCAAACCTCTCAATGAACCTGATGAATTATACTTTTTTCCAAGTCTGGAAAATGATGATTTAAAAATTCCATGTATTTGCCAATTATTTCCATGATGGTGAGAACCCGATGTGTAACATGGCCCCAATACCTCATCCAACTGACAGTCTCTTTGCTCCTTAACACCAAATTGAACATTAGGAGTAGAAACACTGACTGGTCTCTCTTAAAAACCTGCCAGCAGCTGTGTGTGTGTGTGTGTGTGTGTGTGTGTGTGTGTGTGTGTGTGTGTGTGTGTGTGTCTGTGCAGGAGAGATGACGCTCAGAGGCTGTGGTGGAGTTTTTGAGTGAAGCTTGTTCACAGCATTTGGCTTTGCCCTGTGCAGGGCTGAGAGGAGGGGGAGGAGGGAAGACTCTGCGGCGAAAGATGACGAGGACCCAACAGATGGGACGCATCAGTGTTTGCCATCAAACATCACAGTCTCTGTGAAGGCCCATTTGCTTTTACAATACATCACTGCAGCAGCTCACACATCACTTCTTTGTGGGCGCTGGTACTCTGATAGTGCATGCAAGTCTATGAAGGTCCCACAGCAAAGAATAGCCTAGCTATAGCTTCACTAGCTTAATATATGGCCATCCGTAGCTACAGACGCAGGCACACAGAGCACTTAGTGTCCTTGCAAACCCTCAGCTTTCTGCGGCCTGTCTTGCACCTCCCGTTCACATTTACCAACACTGGAATATGCACTCCAAGCATGATGGGCTGGTTTCCACACAGATTACACCTAGTCTTACCTTAAGGATATAGAAGTGTTATGTCAAAATCATGTCAAGATACATTTAGTTGGCTGGTCTGTTTTTTTTTTTTATAGAACGTTTGCAGCACTGGGCAGATCTCGTGTGGCCAGTTTCATTGGTTATCATTGAAGGTAATAGATGTATTTTGATGTTACCTGACTTCATGTATCCAGAACGTATCCAGTGTAGCCTCCTAGAGTAGAACACTTCTAAGACTAAGCTTACAGTACAATCTGCATAAACGATTTAGCCCCGTCTAAGCGACTAACTGTTTGCAATTTAACAGAAATCTGCATTTTTTTTACTTCAGTATATTCTAATCGACACATTAAGCCCAAGGCCATCTCTGTTCTGTGAGCCTAAGTCACACGGCATAAAACACTGATCATGCTACTTCCTAGGTATTGCGGTCAGATACATTTATGTGGTTATGGTTATGTGGTTGCCCAGCAACACTGCTCAAGAACTTTCCTAGGTTATCACCACCATACACACACTGGCCACACCACTGTGCTGTTGACACCATGGTCAAATGCATAAACATGGAGTCGCCAGTCTAGCGCACAGGCATGCGTTTATGCCATGTGTATACTATGTGACTTATGTGCCGGGAGGGAAGTTGTTGTTTTTTTTTTCTCTTTTTCTCCCCTCCTCCACTACTCACTCCTACCTCATCGTATCCGAAAATAGCAGCGTAGAAATTCTCCGTCATGGCTCTCAAGGCCTCTTTCCTCTGAACGGCATCAATCTGCAGAAAGAGCAAACACAAAGACCATATTAGCAGGCAAAGCTAAGCAAGCAAGCTGGAGGGGCTGTGGGGGGGTGGAGGATGACGGGGGGCTGTGAGGAGGTGGAGGTGGAGGGGTCAGAGAGAAGAGAACCAGTTACTATGCACAGGGAAGGTCAGTGGGAACAACTCTGGAGGAAAAGCGATAGGGTTTGCTTGGCCTGGCCAACGCACCACATTAGCCTGATGGAAGCCGGTGTACAAGTCTGAGGAGATTAGGAAGAGGGAAAATACTTTTCCCCTTGCTGTTGTGACAGCTAGGCCACGCCAGATCTGCTTGGTGGCTCCACAGACAAAACACAGACGTTTGACACCATATTAACTCCTCTTCCTAATTAGAGGATTAACCTTGTTATTCTCTTCTATTATTTCTGTACCATTTTTTGAATACCTGGCACTGGAAAAACACTGAGTAACACCATGGCCTATCAAAAACATGTGAGCAAGTCTTATTTTGGTGGCAATGGAAAAATACCGCATGATGGTCATGTCCGATCACAGAATTTAGGCAAGTCTTATCTTAGTAGTCAGCCTTCTTTGCCAGGCAGGGAAGTGCAAGGGATACACAGAGAGCAGGGCTTAACAGCACCTTGCCAATGACACTGCACCCAAGCAGCTTACTGGGGTTTTAGCCATAAGAGGATGGGGGAACTCGCTCTCTCACACAGACACACACACACACACACACACACACTCAAACCACCACCAACACAAACACACACACTTCCACTTGACTATCAATTCACAAGCAAAAAAAAAAAAAAAAAAACCTTAGAAGTTATTACCCTTCATGACAAAACTCCCTCTAAGCTCTGACCAGAGCAGGATGGAAAGAGGTGGGCGATGGGGGAGAAAAACAGAAGGCCAATAAGCGCTCTCTTTCAGGTGCTGCAGGCCGACACGTAGTGCTATGCCATAGCGAGTGCAACCCTCAGGACTTTCTCTGATTAATTTGAGGAAAATTAGCTTGTTTATTCAGAATCAAGTTTTAAGGGCGCCGACACTCGTGCACAGCATGCATACAGGCACACTTTCTCTCACACACACACACACACACACACACACACACACACACACACACACACGGGGATATTTGCACGCAGCGGAGGAGAGCACCTGTGCGTAATTAGGAACCTGTGGATAATTGTGGCCATGTGGCCATGTGTGTTTTTCCCCTTCAGTGCGTTATGGCTGACACAGCTCCTTCCACCAAAGGCAGATATTTAATACACCACACCAATCATGGGGGGTGTGGGCCACGGGGGTTTTGCATGGTGGAGTGGAGCTGACCGAGGAGGA
Source organism: Nematalosa erebi (assembly GCA_036025975.1). Lineage (NCBI taxonomy): Eukaryota > Metazoa > Chordata > Actinopteri > Clupeiformes > Clupeidae > Nematalosa > Nematalosa erebi. The sequence continues at coordinate 4,243 of JAVQKI010244679.1, forward strand.
GGAAGGGGAGTTTGAGGGGACTGAATACTGCCCCGTGGCTCTAAATCAGTGTCGTACCGCCACTGGGGTGCATTCCAGCCCAAGACACCTCCCCTGTCTGCCACACATCCGCTACCTGCGGAGGTCATTTTACGTGCCAGGGACCGCTCCGCATCAAGAAAAAACACTGGCAGGTCCACTCTGCTCCTGGAGACCCATGACAAGTGTTTTCCTTCTTCTTCTTCCTCCTTACTTCAGTTCGAGAGGCCGTTTCATTTTTTCTTTCTGTCTTTTTTTGCACAATTAGCGTAAGCAACCGAAGCAGATCTGTGACTGACCACAAAGGGGCTGTGTCTTTTCCCAGAGCTGTAATATTATGCTCCAACTTTGCTGGGAAGCTTGAACATACCTGGCAGGAAGGGTGATTGCACTGAATTTGCCAAGGAGCCCAGGGCCATTTTAAATTTTTTATTTTTTTTTAAATGTGGTTTGAAAACAACTTCTTCACGCTTGGACATGGATAGAAATTCCTTTGGTGTGACTGAACGAAAAAGATCTTTTAACATTAGGTCAGAGTTTAGGTCAAGTGTACGACCAACAAAAGTAGGAACTTCAATTAAAGACAGTGAAGTGCCCTGAACGAGCCAGCGGAGAACAATTTCACCTACGGTAATGTTCGAGTCAATCCAGTATCCAATAACTGTGTGTGACCAACACCAGACAAGCAATGTTTCCTGGAAAGGTCCAAGCCTAAACAGGCATTGCCACTTTTCTCATCAAGATGTTCATTTAAATCTTCCAAGCATGTGACCTCTTGAGCACAGTTCCATGTAGTCTGTTCACACACTGCAGTTCAATAGTTTAGCTAACCGCAAGGAACAACCTCCTTGAGCATTTAAGGTATGCCTACGAGAGGAGACAGTGGGCCCATGTTGTTATAGTCTTCCAGGTGAGTAGACTAATAAAACTACAGAGGACGTGCACATTGGGGAGTCTGAACTTCAGACGGACATGTTCAGTGAGTCTCAAAGCCGGAGAGTAAGGAAAACAAACACTCAAAACATTCCTTTTATGCTTCAATCAAAAATCGCGTACCCACATCCTACGCGAGACACACTGCCAAGGAATGCCTTGGGACACAGAGAAAAAACCCAGGGCAGTGTTTGTAATTTAGTAGCGAAGCATGGAAGATGTTTAAATGTCTGACGCTTTGTCTTGGCACTTGGCCGCCTAAGGGTTCTGCATATGCTGCGTGGATGAATCCAGGAGTCTGTGCCAGCCTCTCAAAAATGGCCACCGTGACACTCTTTGCCACACAGACTTGTATGCCAGAACTTTTTTTTTTTTTTTTCACGCTTGCACACGTGCAGCCTTTTTAAGCCGAGCGGCACGTTCGTCCGGGTGGGGTCGCTAGAGAGATGAGATCACCCCAGAACTGTGGTGGTGTCACTAGGGGCGACTGCTGGCACTGAGGCCACGGGTGTGTGTGTGTGTGTGTGTGTGTGTGTGTAAGCGTCCGTGACTCGACACATGGGCCACTCCCAGCTTCTACTGAAGTTGCCCACCAGCGTTCTGGATGAGATCACTCCAACAGGAGCCCAGCTTAAGAGGATCCAGGCTGGCGCCTTACTCTCTCAGCACAGGCTAAATAGCAACTCTCCCAACCAGCCAAAGTTCCCATTTAATAGGGGAGGATGTAAACTCTGGAGAGGCCAGGCCAAGCCTCAACAACATGCTCCAATAGAACGCGGAAGGCCACGGAGTACATGTGAGGCTCTTGCTTCCACCACGTCTGCATTTGAACGACAAAATATTGACTTGGGCGAATTACGTCTGACATTGCGATGCACCATTGAAGTTCATAGCCCGTGCCGACAGGTGGTCACGGAACAATTAAGTTGTTCATCTTGGAGCAATAAAATAAGCTTGAATATTTGGCAGTCTGGGACTCTCGGCCATTTATTTTCAGAGATGCACTGGTGGTCTGCCATAGCTTCCTTCCTCTTGCGTTCCTTCCTTTGAATTGGACGGTGAGTGACTCCCTCTACGGATCACACAGCTGGCTGGTGTTTAGTGCAAGCTTTACGCTGAAATGCAATCGCGTGGCGTGACACTGACTCAAGAGATTGAGGTTAAGTCAGCCGTCGTGCCGGTAGCCAACAAGTCTCATAACAAGTCACTCACAAAATGCACTTGCAGCTAAGTTCACCTCATTAGCAAATGATGCTTCAAACTACTTCACAACAATATTTGGGTCGTTACGATTTTCATTCAACTATACAGTAAACTGCATGGTGGGAGGCAGAAGTGGTGTCTGCGGCTTTGTTTCATTCCAGTGTTTTGCCAGGGGTGTATCTCCAAAAACAGATTCAGGTAAAGAATGGGAAGACTGCACACAAGGCTACTGAATGGTGGGAAATACTCACTAGGAATTGTGCGTGATGGACTGCTCTTACTAAGGTTGGGACACAAGCACTGGTCAGTGAAACACAATAAATTGGCTTAGGATATCAGTGCCCTTGCAGTGGATTAAATGAAGGACCTGGCAGCAGTCCACACCTTAAACAGGACTTCAGTGATGGTGCAGATGACCTAATGATCTCTCGTGCTATGGATGCAAGAGCATGTCTGTTGTATTTAGGACAGAGGATAAATCTGCAGCCTTAGAGGAAATAAATAGCTAATGTAGATGAGGCTGGGATTATGTAACCTTCTGGCATTAACAAAAATGTGCAAAATTTGGTGACATATAAATAGTTTTGCACTTGATGGCAAAACAAAAGCACTGCCTATAACATCTGGAACACAGTTTATTTGCATGATCCACTGTAGACTACAGTTGCTAAGACTATAAATAGTGTCTTTTGAAGTTCATTACTATGGTTAAGTATTAGGAATTTGGTTTGGCTGAGGTGTTCACTGGACACTCTAAAAAATTGACTAAATTTCAGCAGACTGAAATTGTACTTGATTGTACAATGAAGGTGTTCATCTAGCTGCTCAGACACTCAAAGGAGCAGGAGACTCAGTGTGGATGAAGATGACTGACACGATACCTGCACTGCTGCTTGCATAGTTTCTTTGTCCTTTGGTCACAATTCAAAGCAACTTACTTTATAAGACTGGACAAAGAAAAAGCTGTGTGCCCCCACCCCACCCCCCAGTAACAGCAGTCATTACACCGTCATTTGCACCTGCTCCTGAGTTAAGGTTAAACACTCCATCACATGGAAGACAGCCAGAGAACATTTTGACAGCTGTCAATTGTTGAACTTGGTCATAGTGTAAACTGGGGCAGACTAAGTCAATACATTAGTTGGTGAAATCCATCAAAACGGCTGGCCTGGGTCCAGCAGTCCCTCTCAAGTGCTGAGGGATTGGCTTATAAACGCCTTGTCAGCTCAAACTGGGCTGCTCTGGTTCAAGGCGACCGGTGCAGGAGTTATGCAAGCAGCCAACCACAGTCCAGAGGCCTATGAAGCCACATGTGTACGTCCTGTACCGCCGCGAAACAGCGGTGGTGTGCAAACAGCATTGCCATGGGGCTGCTCGGTTATGTTCCGCACTGGCCTAAACAAACACGGCTCCCACCAGCTTATGGCTTGGATGCCCCTCACAGTGTTAATGAGAGGGGTTTCAAAAAAAAAAAAAGAAAAAAACCCTCACACTAGTCTTTAAAGAATCTAGTCTTCTAGTCCTCTCCGCAATGAAAACATATTTCATATACTCAGGACTAAGTGTACTCCAAGACTTGTTTTGAAGCCTTTAAGTGATACTGATTTGTGTTAGGCCCCTATTGTGTTAGTGGGGTCTTGGGGCAGCCCACTGAGTCACATAGTGGTGTGAAAGGCCTACTAGAGGGCAGTCAGGAGTTTAGTGCGAGCCAGGGTGATCGGAGACGAACGTGGGAGCTGTGGGGACTGTTTTCACAGCTGGGCCAAAGACTTCGCCCCCGCCCTAACTGACAGTGGCACCCCCTGAGCACTCAAACCTCAAACACACACACACACACACACGAGGAGACATCACACCATCATTCAGCTGTATATCTGTTTCATACAGACTTGATGGTGGACCAAAACCATGACACAGTCTGGGTCAAATGTCTTCAGTGTAACCAAAGGAATTTGTGGTTGTGCGTTTGGCGCGAAGCTGTTTGAAGGGGGGGATGAATTATCTAAAACACCAGTAGTGCATGACGTGGCAAAGCCTCCGTGATTCACGAGGTGAGCTCCAGAGCTCCTGGAATGGTCTGCTTGGCTGAGTTTTTTTTTTTTTCTTTTTTTTTCATTCCAAATTTTATTTTAATTCCACCCAGACACATACCTTGTTCCCCCAATAAATTCCACCCCCATCAAAAAGGAAAGAATAAAAAAAGGAAGACAGAAAGACAGAAAGCAAGAAAGAAAGAACGGGGAAGAAGAAAAAAGGATTCCTGGCTGGGGCTTGTGTTGGCCTGCTGGAGGCCTGGGTGCTCGGCAGAGTGACTCACCCCCATGATCTTGCTCCTCTGTTCCACATCCTCCCACATGGAATGGACGATGTAGCGACACATATACTTCCCTTCTCTGCCCTGCTGCCGCATTCGCACCAGACACATCCTGCACAGGGGGGGTGGGGGTGGGGATGGGGGGGTGGAAATCAAACAGATGGGCAAGTTTAAGAAGGGCTTATAGAGTTTTAGAAAGACATGCTGAGGGCAATCAGATAAAAAAAATATCTCTGACTAGCCATTTAAAGATGCCTTCACAGAGCCGTTTTAATTGATACAACAAAACACTCTTAGACAAAAGCTTTCATGATTAACAAAAAAAAAAAATCTCATCAGGGTTTTAAAACAAGAGTTTGGATTTAAACTGCAGCCAAAAAGCAGGCCAAATGTTTCAGTGCATGCAGATGGCATGGACTTACCTACTGACACATAATAAAACCGAGGTCAGTCCAGGGCAAATTAAAGGTTTAAAGTGGATGCCTAGAGTGGGTCTTACTATAAGTGTCTTACCACCTGTGTTGGACAACAAGTTACTATCTATGATAAAGTGGATGTGCGACTACCTTAGTAATCTGCATCACAGTACTCATACATCCATGCCAATGGCCAAAGTCACACAGACTCACATCAATTAACAACACATTCACATAATAGCACATGCAAGCCTGTACGTATACTTACATATCTACTCATCTACTTACATTCCCTCTTTTCTCTCTCATGCACACACACACACACACACACACACACACACACCAAACACGTATGCATGCTCTGAAGGGGTAGAGTGAGTTTGATTGAATCCAGGCTGTGGTTTTCCACCTTGTGTCATACAGCATCCCTAAATAAACAGAGTTGCTCATAGGAAACTGGCTTTGACTGGGAGTCGGAGGCCGAGCAGGAGGCTGTTTGATGAAGAGGGTTGTGGCAGTGCAATTCATCATCAGGCCTCTCATGAGGTCACGCATTCCCCTAACGCCTCTAAAACAGGCAGCTCCTTTATGCCACGTGTAACCTGAGTTACCTGGACCTTAACATAAATTACCATATTTAAAAGGCATGACCGTGGACATAAAAACTAAGGGCTTTTTAGGAGGGACCCGCTCTCTCTCTCTGTGTTTGTGTGTGTGTGTGTGTGTGTGTGTGTCTATACAGGGGTTAGGGGGGGTTATATGACTGAAACAGGTCAGGCGGCCGTTTGCCATTTCTGCCAGATTTGTTCTACTTCTTTGCCTTATTCCAGCTCCCTTTCACTCCCTGGATGGATGAATGGATGCATGGATGGATGGATATCGACATGAGCTGAGCTCTACCAAAAACAGACTAACAAGTTATGCAATAAAAGAAGATAATCCCGAGGCACTCTGTTGTGTCTTTTTTTATTTAGACACTCACCGTCTGAAATTCTGTATTTTGCACAAGCCTTGCATACCTGTTAATTATCTCCATCTTTCTCTGTCAGTGGAGAAGAACTATGATGCGTACCTGTTATCTCTCTCTCTCTCTCTTTCTCAGAAGAGAAGGACTATGATGCGTACCTGTTATCTCTCTCTCTCTCTCTCTCAGAAGAGAAGGACTATGATGCATACCTCTTAACTCTCTCTCTCTCTCTCAGAAGAGAAGGACTATGATGCGTACCTGTCCTACAGTAAAGCAGACACTCAGTGGGGGGAGGAGCTTGAGGATGAGGAGAACTTTGCGGTGCACGTCCTCCC